>CAUYON010090734.1:0-24544 GCA_963573935.1 Arctocebus calabarensis
CAAGGTTTGAGGTTGCTGTGAGCTGTGATGCCACAGCACAATACCTGGGGCAAAACAAACTGAAAGTCAATTTTTAACAAAAACATGGTCAAACATAAGAACAGTGGAATCTGCTCTGTTCCTTGTTAACAGGCAAGTAGGAGGAGCACATAGGTCTTAAGAAAAAGTGATGAAAGGAGTAAAAGTTTTTCCACTTGAGAAAATTCTCTCCATTAATTCAGACTTTCCTATAATTTGAAAAAGAAAGTATTATTCAGTTTTCTTGTTGAAGCAGTTTGGTTCAGCCCCTGGAACACCAGAGTTCTGCAGGGTCTTTGAAAATCAGTCTTCCAAGTAAATTTGTCTTACAGGACTGGGGCTCCCAGCATGAGCATTGCTGGGCTGTGTACAGTGTTACAAATAGCTTCCTATAGTATGTATCAGAGTCAACTTGTATGATCCTTGGATTTGTTTTAGTCTCTCTCTCTTTTTTTTTTCTTTGAGACAGTTTCAAGACAGTTTCACTTCGCCACCTTTGGTTGAGTGCCATAGCATCATACCTCACAGCAAGTTCAAACTCTTGGGCTCAAACAATTCTCTTGCCTCAGCCTCACAATTAGCTGGGACTACAGGTGCCCAAAACAACACCCAGCTATTTTTTTTTTTTCATTTTTTTTTTGGCTGGGGCTGGATTTGAACCTGCCACCTCCAGCATATGGGGCCGGTGCCCCACTCCTTTGAGCCACAGGCGCTGCCCCCACCCAGCTAGTTTTAGAGACAGAGTCTCACTCTTGCTCAAGATGGTCTCGAACTCCTGAGTTCAGGCAATCTACCCGCTATGGCCTCCCAGAGTGCTAGGATTACAGGTGTGAACCACTGGACCTGGCCATGTTCTCTCTGTTAATCAAGCATCTACCATGGGTTTGGGCTTGGTTTTGAGGGATATCGGAAGAGTATTATAGGAAAGGAGGCAGGGCTGCCATCAAACTATTCTTGGACCAAAGAACCCCAAGGCCTCAAAGGGATTGTTGACAATGGCCTTAGAATCCTCTGCTTCTTGGCAGGTCATCAGGAGCCTCAGGTGGGCCAGGTCTGTGTTCTCCCTGGCCTCTCCAGGACAGCAGGAGAGGCCTTCCTTCCCATCTGCAAGGCACTCTTTTAAAAAACGCTTAATCAGGGTTTTCTGTGGGATGTCTCTGTATACTTAGGATTTCAGCCCCTTTCCAACCTGCCTCTGAGAACCACAAGATGTTCTGGAAGGCCTACAAGATCATCTGATGCACATGTGGAATCTCCTGCTTTAGCTGGCAAGGATGTCTAAAGCGCCAGAAAATTGCAATGCTGCCTCCAGGCTCTCTGAGACAGAATGCACAGAAGATCAGTGGTTCCTGCCATCAGGAAGTCCAAACCCTTCTTTTACAAAGGAGCAAACTGGTCTGGAAGGGAGGTGATGTTTCCCAATGATAGTCGGGTTAGTGGTAAGAACCTGGGTTTCTGTCTTCCCAGAAGCTTCTAGTCTGCCTTAACCGCTAGTTGACACTAATATTCCCTGAGAAAAGAAAAACCATCTCTCTGCCTTCACCAAAGAAGGAGAAATGAACATGTGCACGGTCACGTTGGAAGTGACCTCATTAACTCTACTCCAAGTAGGGTTCGTCAGCCAGCAGCAAAATAAATGACTTTTTTGGAAGCGATTGTAACCCTAGAACCAGCCCAATCTGATTCAACTTTGCGTAATAAAATGAGGAGTTGTCTTTTGGTGACCATGGGCCCCCAGGTTGCAAGTTAAATGGCATGAGTGTGCCTAGTTGAACCCAGCACGGAACCATGCGCAGAACCAGATTGCTCAGACCAAGGAAGTGGGGGCCAAAAGAAGAAGATGCTGTACAGCATGAGCCATAATCCAATCAGATGGAGCCCTGGTATCCCCCCACGCATGGCCCAGTCAGATCATGCCACGTAGCATAACTCCATTATAAGATCCAATCAGATCACACCTCATTCCTCGGCCTATAAAACGTGCCCCGGCTCCAGGAGAGAGAGTTTAGCCTGACTTCTAACTCCTCACTCAGCAGCCTTCCAATACACTTTTCTCTCTACAAAAAGCCAGTGCCTGGGTGTTTGGCTTTCTCTTGTGCATGTGCAAAAGCAACCCACTTCAGTTTGGTAACACGATCGGTGGGAGCTGTGGGGAGAAATCTAGAGAGTGGAAATGGAAGAAAGAAACGTAGAGAGAGGCTAGACCAGGGGCACGGTAAGTAGAATGGCTGTGCCTATGCCCAAGAGAGCAGGCAACTCTCATTTGCCTGACTGTATGAAAATGTTACCATTTAGGAGTTTGATTGCTATGAATCGAGAACTGGAAAGAGTTCACAGCCAAGGCTGGGCAGCAGAATCTATTGCTGCAGCTGAGCTCCTCAGAAAGGGAGGCAAATCCTAGGAGCCTGGCTTTCAGGGTAAGGCCTAGACACTCATGGCATGGGGAAGAGGGGGAGAAAGGGCAGGGAAGGAGTGTTTGTGGACGGGGTTAGGGAGGCACAAAATCTGCTTCTAGGATTGTATCACCCAAAAGGCCACATGCCTGGGCACCTGTTAATGTGCTTACCAAAGATTTTTAATTTTCATTACTAAGAGTTGTTTTTTATGAGGACGTGTCAATTTCCCCCCATTTTGCACATCTCCAGTTGTAAATGGAGGTAAATGAGATGGCCCGAGCAACTAACTCTTCAGCCAGCTTTGTTGGAACATGTGTATGTTTCACACCATGGGGGTGACTACAGCATAGACATCAACTACAGCAGAGTTAACAGATGTTATTTCTTCATTCAAAAATTTATTGAGCGCGGCTTCTGTGCCAGACTCTAGATGCTGAGATGATGGGTCTGAGCACCGTGTCCCAGCAACGCCCCCCCCCAGACCTAACTTCCCCGGGATTACCTTTCCAAACCAGATTCCTCCACAATCTCCTGCCAAGCCTGCGGATGTGACAGGATCCACAGCAAGTCTTCTCTGGGTCTCTCAGCCCTGAGAGGCCCAGCCGCATTCTGGGAGAATAGGCTGTCTGTAATATTTGGAAGTTTAAAAAAAGCAGGGTTAGAGTACATCCTTAATGTCCAAAAAAAGTCCCATTCTTTTTGTCTAATGATTTTATTTTTACAGAATGTCACTTTGTCACCCTGGGTAGAGTGCCATGGTGTCATGACTCACAGCAACCTCAAACTAATGGGCTCAAGTGATTCTCTTGCCTCAGCCTCCCAAGTAGCTGAGACTATAGGCAACCACCACAACGCCCAGGTACTTTTTAAGGATGGGGTCTCACTCTAGCTTAGGCAGGTCTCAAACTCCCGAGCTCAGGAGATCAATCTGTCTTGACTTCCCAGAGTGCTAGGATTATAGGCATATCTAATGATTTTAACCAAACAAAACATGACAATACCCAGCCTTGACTAGGATGTAGTGAGTAAAACTAGTGCTGTCTTAGGTTTCTGGTGGCAAAGTAGATTTGCGAGATACTTTTAAAATTTTTTTTTTTTTTTTTTTTTTGCAGTTTTTTGGATGGGGCTGGGTTTGAACCCGCCACCTCCAGCATATGGGGCCGGCGCCCTACTCACTGAGCCACAGGTGCCACCCTGCTTTTAAAAATTTGACATTGCATATCTGGTCACTGACATCTTCCGATAGCCATCCAATAACCCAAGAATAGGCACAAAAATGATCAAGGACATGTTATTTTTAATATTGATAGCTTGGAAGGATGGGGATGATATTTGAGCATTGGGTCCGTCCCTGGCCATCTACAGTCCTGAGAGGGGGCAGCCCAGTCTTCCCCTAAGCCCTCCTGGAGACAAGGTGCTCCTGGGTCTCACCACAGTTTGTTCTGACCATCCAGGCAATATCACAGTTGCCTTGATTTAAACACTCTTTGTCACATGGCAGCTTCTTTTGCTGCTCAAAAATCCTAGCACTCTGGGAGGCCGAGGTGTGTGGATTGCTTTGAACTCAGGAGTTTGAGACCAGCCTGAGCAAGAGTGAGACCCCAACCTCAACTGAAAATGGAAAAACTATGGCTTGGCGCCCATAGCACACGTGATTATGGCGTCAGCCACATCTACCGAGGCTGGTGGGTTCGAACCCAGCCCGGGCCAGCTAAAACAACAATGACGACTGCAACAAAAAATAGTGGGGCGCTGTGGCTAGCACCTGTAATCCCAGCTACTTGGGAGGCTGAGGCAGGAGAATCACTTAAGCCCAGGAGTTGGAGGTTGCTGTGAGCTGTGATGCCACAGCACTCTACCAAAGATGATAAAAGTGAGACTGTCTCAAAAAAAAAAAAAAAGAAAGAAAGAAAAACTAGCTAGGCGTTATGGAGGCACTGGTAGTTCCAGCTGCTGCAGAGGCTACAGGAGGCAAGGGGATCACTTGAGCCCAGGAGTTTAAGGTTGCTTGTGAGGTATGATGACACAGGACTCCACCCAGAGCTCAGACCTCTGTGCTCTCAGACCTCTCTTATCTTTGAGACCTCTCTTGTCTTAAAAGAAAAAAACCAAAGTGTTTTCAATATAATTTGACAAAAATCACCCCAGTACTACCACAACATAACTATTTTATTCACTTGCAGTTTTTTCAAAAGTATATAATTTTTCATAGCTCTTATGTTTATAATTGTGTGTCCTATTTTTAAAATGTAGTATTGTAAACGTATATTACTATACTGTTGCCATAACTATTATCTTAATTTTTAATTTCAGATTAATAAGAGGGTACAAATGATTAGGTTACACTGTTAGTGTTTCTAAGGTAAAGTCAGGTTGTAGTTGCACCCTTCATCCGGGGGGTGCTGTGTACCCTTCCACTGTGCCCGTCCAGTGAGAGCTTTTTGATGACTCTATCCTGTTCTCATAAGAGGAAATATACTATCATGTTTATAGAAACACCCCTTTCTGGCCAGATGCGGTGGCTCACACCTGTAATCCTCATACTTTGGGAGGCTGAGGCAGGAGAATCCCTTGAGCCCAGGAGTTCAAGGCAGCAGTGAGTTATGCCTGCACCACTGAGCCCCAGGATGGGGAGCAGAGGGAGACCTTGTCCCTAAAAAAACAAAATTCCCGGGCAGTGCCTGTGGCTCAGTGGGTAGGGCTCTGGCCCCATATACCGAGGGTGACAGGTTTGAACCCAGCCTTGGCCAAACTGCAAAACAAAAAAATAGCCGGGCGTTGTGGTGGGCACTTGTAGTCCCAGCTCCTCGGGAAGGTGAGGCAAGAGAATCACTTAAGCCCAGGAATTGGAGGTTGCTGTGAGCTGTGCCACCTTCCGCCACAGCACTCTACTGAGGCTGATAGAGTGGGACTCTATCTAAAAAAAAAAAAAAATTCCCTTTTAGCTGTGCCCTGGTGTCTTGATCCTGTTTTCATCCATAAGTGTCCTTTGGATGATGTCACTGCCTTGTCCTGTGTGCTGCCTCCAATCTGACCAGTGCTGGAACCAATGTCTGGCTCCTGAGTCCCCCGGGTCCCTCCCATTCCTCCCCCACTTGACTCCATGAGAGAGCCTGGGAATTGCTCATATTTTTAGTTAAGCAGGTCCCAACTGCTGTAGTGCTTCGATTTGCAAGTACAGGCAATTAAGAAGGCCTCAGGATATGTCCCTTAATGAAAGCCGCAGATCTGCCATATTTCAACCCAGAAACAGGGGTTAGCTTCCCAGAGATTCATGTTTTCCATTTTCTTTTTTTTTTTTTTTTCAAGACATAGTTTTAAATTTGTCATCCTCAGTAGAGTGCCATGGCATTGGAGCTCAGAGCAACCTCAAACTCTTGGGCTCAGGTGATCCTCTTGCCTCATCCTCCCAAGTAGCTGGGACTACAGGTGGTGCCACAATACTCAGCTATTTTTAGAGACGGGCATCTCACTCCTGCTCAGGCTGGTCTCCAACTCCCAAGCTCAGGCGATCCATCCACCTCGGCCTTTCCATGTGCTAGGATTACAGGCAAGAGCCACCATACCTGGCCCTTCCATTTTTTTTTCAAATAAGTTTCATTGCTTCTTTACATTTCCTGATGACATTTCTATCCTTGGTCTCCTAAATTGTTTTGATGCTATTATGAATAGCATCTCTTAATGTAATGTTTTCTAACTTGTTTTGTTACTCTGTAGAAATATTCATTTATAATACTTTCTTGTGCTTGACTAAGATTTTATTAATGTAATAGTTATTGAATGGATAATTCATGAATGAATAATGCTGGGGCTTTTTTCCTGATTGTTTTCAATGCTCATCTTTCTTATTTTGGTTCCATGCCTTATTGGGTTTGCTCGGATTCTTAAATTATTGTATATTATGAAATTGACTCTAATATTTCACTGCTGGCAGTTGGTTTACAAAAGCAGCTCTTCATCATGATAAGATGATATGTTTTATTTCTATAACTAAATGTTTTTAATAGGATTAAGTGCTGAATTCCTACACTCTAACAGGATGGTTATGCTTTTCCTTTTTTGTTTATCCCTGACTATAATGAATTATGTGCATACATTTCTATATATTGAATTATCCTTGCATGTCATGAAAACCCCAACTTGATCATTGCAGGTTTTTCAATCAATATGTTATAGATTTTTATTCCCTAGTATTTTATTCAGTGTGTTCATCTTGGAGTAATAAATGATATCGAGCTAGAGGTTTTCTTTCCTTGTGGTCAAGGTGTATCATTTGTGTTAATATTTGCTTCATGGAATATACTCAATAAAACTTTTCTATTTCTCAGACAATTTATAGGACATGAGAATTGCTTGTTTTCTGAATGCTTGGGCTCAGGCGATCCTCTTGCCTCATCCTCCCACGTAGCTGGGACTACAGGTGCCGCCACAATACCCAGCTATTAACTTGCCAGGTTAATATCCTGTGGTTCAGGAACTTGCAAATTTTCTTGCTTACCAGGTGGAATGCTTTTGAATTCTTTACTTTACAGTTTAATGTGATTCATGAATGTGACTCCACTTCTTTTCCCATGCCTGAAACCTGTCTCTCCCACTCCTCTCCCACATGCATTATTAGTTTTTGAAAAGACTTAAGAAGCCACAGCAAAGTCCTTGATCTTTCCCACTGCGCTTGGTTTTCATTTTCTACAAACAGTTACTTGTTACGCTGTTTGGGCTGGCATTTCACACAAGATGTACAATGGCTAATAAATATAGGACAAGATACTTAACATTATTAGTAGCTCCAAAATGCAAGTTAAGACCAGGGTCAGACACCATTTCAGTGATCGGTTTGGCAAGAGTAGAAAGGAGGAAAGTATCCTGTGTTGGTGACAGGGAGAAAGGAGTCTGCGCTCACAGACACTTGCTGGAAGCACAAAGGATGTAACTTTCAGAAGGATGATTTGGAGTATTTCCCAGCGTGAAATGAACACATGCCTAGGAATTCATCCCACAAAGCACAGTGGCAGGTACACCAAGGAACCTGTATGTGTCCATCAGTTATTGGAAGTGGAATAAAAGGACAACAATGTGAAATACCCATGTCTGGGGACCATTTACAGACCTCACAAAATAAAGGCTTACAGACATGGGAAGGAGCAAGGCAAATCTGTATGCAACTGACTTGGAGAGAGGTCCATGATATATTAAGAAAAAGAAAAATGGGCCAGGCGGGGTGGCTCACACCAGTAATCCTAGCATTCTGGGAGGCAGAGGTGGGAGGAACTCCTGAGCTCAGGAGTTCAAGACCAACCTGACCAAGAGGGAGACGCTGTCTCTACTAAGAATAGAAAAAGGTAGCCAGGCATAGTGACAGGCACCTGTAGAAAAATTAGCCAGGCCTGGTGTCAGGCACCTGTAGTCTCAGCTTCTCAAAAGGCTGAGGCAAGAGGATCACTTGATCCCAGAAGTCTGAGGTTGCTGTGAGCTCTGACACCATGGCACTCTACCCAGGATGACAGTGAGACTCTGTCACAAAAGAAGAAGGAAGGGAGGGAGAGAGGAAGGAGAGAGAGAAAGTGAGTTAGTTGAAGAATGCTCTTAAATTTTTTTGGAGCCAGAATATCTCTGTTGCCTGCTAGAGTGCCGTTGCATCATCCTAGCTCACTGCAACCTCAAACTCCTGGGTTCAAGCAATCCTCATGCCTCAGCCTCTCAAGAAGCTGGGATTACAGTTGCCTGATATGAGGCTTGGCTAATTTTTCTATTTTTAGTAGAGATGAGGTCTTGCTCTTGCTCAGGCTGGTCTCGAACTCAGGACCTCAAGGAATCCTCCTGTGTTAGCCTCCCAGAGTGCTAGGATTGTATGGGTGAGCCTCTCTGTGCCTGGCCTCAAATTTTTTAAAGTACTGTATATGGTACTTTATGGATGTAGGACTAGGGGAAAAATTCTGGAAGAAGGAACACCAAATGGTGAGCAGTACCATTTTAAAGTACTATATATGGTACTTCATAATGTAGGACTAGGGGAAAAATTCTGGAAGAAGGAACACCAAATGGTGAGCAGGCCTAGCTCAGGGCAGGGAGGCTTGGAGGCTGAGGGTGATGGAAAACTCATCTGTCTTGAGATTTGTTATAGTCACCATGTGTTACTTTTATAATAAAAGCCAATAAAATAAAAAAATTAATAAGGAGAGGTCTTTATTATTCATTCTTTTATCATCGTAAAGTTTCCAACTTGGTATAGCGGTGCATTTAATGCAGAGAATTCTGCCAAGCACCTAGTAAGACCATCAAAAGTCTGATGACTTAACATTGTTAAGTATTACTGTTGCTCTCTTTTGTTGTTTCCATGCTTTTCCAATTTGTTTTGTCCTTTTGTGTCATAGTTTATTTCTTGTATGTAGAAAATGGTCCAAATCTGATTTTCATCTAATTTGATACTTTTGAGACAGAGCCTCGAGCTGTCACCCTGGGTAGAGTGCTATGGCATCACAGCTCACAGCAACCTCCAACTCCAGGGCTCAAGAGATTCTCTTGCCTCAGCCTCCCAAGTACCTGGGACTACAGGTGCCCACCACAACGCCCAGCTATTTTTGGGTTGCAGTCACCATTGTTTGGCGGGCCCAGGCTGGATTCGAACCCACCAGCTTAGGTGTACGTGGCTGGCGCCTTAGCCCATTGAGCCACAGGCGCCGAGCCTAATTTGATACTCTTATTAGTACTGTTTATACTCATTATTACCTATTGTCATAATTGCTTTTTATTTAGGAATTAAATAGGATAAATAAATAATAATTAATTCCTAATTATTTTAGGAATTTCACTTTTTATTTCTTTGCTCTTTCTATATCCTACATAGATAAGGACGGTGGAGAGGTTTCAGTTGACGTAGTAAGTGGTTCACTATTATTATTTTGCGGTTTGTGGCTGGGGCTGGGTTTGAACCCACCACCTCTGGCATATGGGGCCAGTGCCATACTCCTTTGAGCCACAGGCACCGCCCGAGCAAGTGGTTTATAAGTGGCCGGCAGAGATGTGTCTGATCTCTGCTTTCCTATCTTCTCTGTATCTGGTAAACGACAGAAACTGGTGACACATTAGAATAAGGTCTCATAGCTCATGGCACTAAGATTTTTTTCTGTCTAAAATCCTAATCAATTCTCTCCCCCAACCTGGCTATTTGACCTTACTTTGGGGAGCAAGGGAGAAGGGAGGCGTGGCAGATGCAAAGGACAGTCAGATGGTGGCAGCGGGAGACCGGCTGGGCAGCTTCTGGGTCTCCTTGAAATGGGCTCTTGGTTTCCTTCCAGTTTATTGGGGCTTCTATGGGACTTTTGTGATTTACACACGGGATTAGAGGTAAAATGGAACCCTGAGTTATGTTGTATCACTCACGAAGCTGTTTCTGGAATTATATTTCATATTCCATCCCATTTCTGATAGTTTAAAAAAAAAAAAAAGTTTTTTCCGCCGGGAAAGTTCAGAACGTCTCGCTGGGGCGGAGCCGCCCTTCTCGCCTTGCTGTGCTGTGCTTGTCCCCCAGAGGGCGCCCTATCCCTCGGATTGGTGCCCATTCCAAGGCATTGACGGGGCCACGATTTGCCGGGGCCGTGGTCACTCTGTACGAGGACCGCACATATGTTCATCTAACCCCCTCTTCTCTTCCGTGGCCTCCCTCCAACGCAGAAGCGGGACCCTGGGCACCTCCGTCTTGCTTCCCAGTCTCTTCCCAGCGGGGCACTCCCAGCTCGTGAGCTAGAGGGCAGAGTGATGCTGAGGCTGGGAGCTTGGTTCAGAGGCGCTCTCAGACCTAAACTGCACAATTCAATCCACTTTGCCGGGAGAGCTCTACTCTGGGGACTCAAAGCCACGCCCGGATGGTAAGACGCGGTGTTCTCCTTCCCTGTTGCCATTGTTTGTCATTGTTGCTTGTGCTGATAACTCCTTCGGGGTCACTTTATGACCAAGGACAAATGCACCTCTGGGGTTCTTGACCATACAGCCAGATAATGACACTCAGACTGACCACAAGACTGGACCAGCTGAGAGTTGCAGGGGCCAGAGGAGGTGACACACATACTGGTGCTTTTGGGGTTTTGAGACAGAGTTGCGCTAGAGTACTAGGACATCAGCCTAGCTCACAGCAATCTTGAACTCCTGGGTTTGATTGATCCTCCTTCCTCAGCCTCCCAAGCAGCTGGGACTACATGTGCTTGCCACAACATCCAGCTAGTTTTTCTATTTTTAATAAAGTCTCACTCTTCTTGCTCGAACTGGTCTGGAACTCATGAACTCAAGTAATCCACCCACCTTGGCCTCCCAGAGTGCTAGGATTACAGGCGTGAGTCACTGCACCAGACCCAGATAATGTATTCTGATTTGAGCATGAACCTAATGTGGGGGTCATAAAATAGTCACTGGAGGGGCAAGGAGGAGAGGTTTCTAAGTGCAGGGGAAGTGTGAGCAGACGCTCTGGGGGAAATAGAGTGGGATGGGATGGTAGAGCCTCACCTTCACTTGAGGAGCTGTGATCACCCACATTCAGGGCCCCAAGTCATGACCCCTCTGTAGTGGAGACCTGGTGCTGGAGTGAAAGGAATTCACTGACAAGTCCCGGGGTTACCTGGGCAGATTCCAGTGGGTGCTACAGACATGGTGCCTCTGAGGACTCCTTGGCACTTCTCTCTCGACAGGTGTCAGTGAGGCCTGGGCCAGAAGAGAGACAGCTTCTCCTTCATAAAGAAGAAAACAGACCCCACAGTCATCCAGAGAAGTAGGACGTGGCTGGCAGATCATCCAGAGCTGAGGCCTAGTGACTCAGAGCTAGGGAAAAAAAAAAAAGAATTCCGAGACAGTCTCACTATATCACCCTCGGTAGAGTGCTTTGGCGTCACAGCTCACAGCAACCTCAAACTCTTGGGCTCAAGCGATTCTCTTGCCTCAGCTTCCCAAGTAGCTGGGACTACAGGCGCCCGCCACAATGCCAGGCTATTTTTTTTTTTTTTAATATAGAGTTTCACTCAGTCACCCTCAGTAGAGTGCTGTGGCATTGTAGCTGACAGCAACCTCAAACTCTTGGCCTTAAGTGATCCTCTTGCCTCAGCCTCCCAAGGAGCTGGGACTATAGGTGCCTGCCACAACGCCCAGCTATTTTTAGAGATGGGGTCTTGCTCTGGCTCAGGCTGATCTGCAACTCCTGAGCTCAGGCAATCCACCCTCCTCGGCCTCCCAGAGTGCTGAGATTACAGGCGTGAGCCACTGAGAGAAACAGTGAGCTCAGAGGGCAGAAGAGACTGAGGGCGGAGCCTGGAAATAGCCAGGCTGGGTAGGGATTGAGGATAACCCAGACGAGGGTGCTGGACGGGAAGGGCACAGGCAGGGACCCAGACATGTCTCTGGTGATAACAGGCCTCTTACCTACTCTCAGAAATGTTTGCAAGGACTTCTGGTTTCAACATAAATCGATAAATTTATCAATTTCTCTTCTCTTGGAAATTACCCCAAAGCAACAAGGAAAATGAAATAAGCACCATCTATTAGAAACTAAGGAAAACAGGCTCGGCGCCTGTGGCTCAACAGGCTGAGGCACCAGCCACGTACACCTGAGCTGGCGGGTTCGAATCCAGCCCGGGCCCACCAAACAACAATGCTGGCTGCAACCAAAAAATAGCCGGGCTTTGTGGTGGGCGCCTGTGGTCCCAGCTACTTGGGAGGCGGAGGCAAGAAACTCACCTAAGCCTGAGAGCTGAAGGTTGCTGTGAGCTGTGACGCCAGGGCACTCTATGCTGTTACTCCTTTGTGCGAGGGTGACAAAGTGAGACTTTGTCTCAAAAAAAAGAAAAGAAGGGTCACAATAGCAAATTTTAGTTTATATGTATTTTGCCACAGTTAAAATGTATATGTGTCGATGTTAAAAGGCAAAAAGGAGGACACCAGAAAGAAATGGCAGATAAAGAACATTCACTAGAAAAGTGTTGCCAAAAAGCTGATGAAGGGCAGTGCTGTGACTCAGTGGGTAGGGCACTGGCCCCATATACCGAGGGTGGCAGGTTTGAACCCGGCCCTGACCAAACTGCAACAAAAAATAGCCAGGTGTTGTGGCGGGCTCCTGTAGTCCCAGCTACTTGGGAGGCTGAGGCAAGAGAATCGCCTAAGCCCAGGAGTTGGAGGTTGCTGTGAGCTGTGACACCACAGCACTCTACAGAGGGTGACAAAGTGAGACTCTGTCTCTAAAAAAAAATAATAATAATACAAAAAGCTGATGAAAATTAGGATTCATTTTTAAAAGCTCCGTGAAGCAATTTCCTCTACAGTGCCAGAGCATAAAACAGAGATATAAGGACTCAGGAGATGTCAAGAAACTGCAGGAGGAAATTAAATGGAAGCTTCTGGAACTTAGGAAAGAAGAGAAGAAAAAAGTCATCACAAAAATAAATACTCATTGGACTTCAGACGAGGGAAAACAGATGCAATTTTTTTTAAGTGAGAGCTACAGAAGGCAGAGATGAGAAAAGTGAGCAAGTGAAAATACAGTTGCTGAATGTGTTCAGCAAAGCCACAAGGGATAAGTTGGAATTTTGCTAATTCCAACATATGCTAATTGGCATCCTCGAAGAAGAAAACTGAAGAATACGAACAGAACAAATATTCAAAGATAAAATTCAAGAACTCTTTCTGGATGGAAAAGGGCAGAAATGGTCCCAGTGCCTGGCGTGGTGGCTCATGCCTGTAATCCTGGCATTCTGGGAGGCTGAGGCAGGTGGATGTTTGAGCTCAGGAGTTCGAGACAGCCTGAGCAAGAGACCTCGTCTCTACTAAAACAAAACAGGAAAAGAAAACTTGCTGGGTGTTGAATCGTGGCGAATGCCTGTAGTCTACTAGTCCCAGTTACTCGGGAGGCTGAGGCAAGAGGATCACTTGAGCCCAAGAGAGGTTGCTTGAGCTATGACACCACGGCACTCTACCAAGGGTGACAGTGAGACTTTGTCTCAAAAAACAAAAAAGAAGAAAAAAAGAAAAGCGGTCACAGAATGGCGACTGTACCTCTGAAAAATGTACCCACATTCTCAGTCCCCAGGTAGGGTGACCAGGACAAGTCAAATGAAGTTATTAGACTTCAAATATGACAGAAGATTGTGTGGAGTGGCCAAGACAGACTTACGCAGGAGCAGTGGGGCAGCACGTACAAAAGCCATAGCAACAGGAATAGAACAGGGGCGGTGACTGTGTACGCATGTGAGAATCTGGTGGGTTTTATATCTTAGTCTAATGTTTTGGCATGCTGTTACTCCTTTGGAGCACAGAAGAAAAGACATTTCGATTCATAATTTCTCAGATTGACTATTTAAAAATTGTCTAAAATGCCAGCCACTGTGACTCATGCCTGTTGTCCCAGCTTTTGGGAGGCCAAGGCAGGTGGATTGCCTGAGCTCACAGCGAGACTCTATCTCTAAAAATAGCCGGGCACCTGTAGTCCCAGCTACTTTGGAGGCTGAGGCAAGAGACTCTCTTGAGCCCAAGAGTTTGAGGTTGCTGTACCATGGCACTGTACCAAAGGTGGCAAAGTGAGACTCTGCCTCAAAAATTAAAAATAAAATTTGTCTAGAAACTGATAAAGGTTATAGCTTTCTATTTGAAACCTACATACACATACTTTTATGTTTATTATAAGAAATGTAAACACTTAAAAGGAAGAGAATGGGAGGCACCTTTGACCCCACACCCAGGACACTTGCCATAAAACTCATCTTTCACTGCGTGTTACTTATTTTTATTTTTTATTTTTTAGACAGAGTCTCACTATGTTGCCCTCAGTAGAGTGCTATGATGTCACAGCTCACAGCAACCTCCAACTCTGGGGCTTAAACGATTTTCTTGCTTCAGCCTCCCAGGTAGCTGGGACTACAGGCACCTGCCACAATGCCTGGCTATTTTTTGGTTGCAGTTGTCATTGTTGTTTAGCTGGCCTGGGCCATTTCAAACCCGCCAGCCTTGGTGCAAGTGGCCAGCACCGTAACCACTGTGCTACAGGCGCCCAGCCAACTTAATTTTTAAAAAGACTTTACATCATTTTCATAAGAAATGCTATTGCTCAAAACAGCCTTGTAAAGCTTAGTGGCCTGTGCTGTGTACATGTCGCATCCAAGGAAATGGAAGTTTGTTCTGTTCAGATACTTACGTGGAAGTATCACCCCGGTGCTCACAGTGTGGGGGGCAGGTGCTTCTCTGCTGGGTCCCCGGCAACACCACTCTCTGCCTTTGGAATTCCAGGCAGATGCTTCAAGGTGGCTCTGAACAAGGTTTCCAGGGTTTCTGGCTGATGCAACCACTTCCCACTCCACATATTAACAGTCACTCCAGGACGTTGCATGGATACTTTGGGCTTCATCCAGGAAAAAACTTTTGTAATGGGCAGTCCAGGGCAAAGAGTGTATTTACCTTGGAATACAACCACTACTGCAGGCCGCTCTGCCCAGCCCCATTTCATTTAGCGTGATTTTGTAAAGCATGAAGATGATCCTGACGCTTCCTGACAAACCAACATTTCTCAGATTTTAATGTGCACATAAATCCCTGGGATCTCGTCACGTTGCTGGTTTGGTTCTAGGCGGTCTGGGACTAGGCCTGGGATCCTGTATTTTGAAAGCAACTCCCAGATAATGCCGACACTGCCATTCCTAGTGCAAACTTTGAGCATCTCGGTGGGAAGAAATGCTTCTGCGCCTCCCCAGTGCTTTCAGGCTGAGTTCAAGGCCATTTGCTGCAGCTTCTATGGCCCAAGTGACCAGCCCTTGCTACCTCCAGCCTCCTTCATGCTTGCCTGTTGCTAGATGGTCCTCCAATCAACAGAAGGCCTGTGTCCAGACACCATAAAGAGAAAGACAAATAAATACCAGTAGAAAAATGGACGGGAAACTCACACGGGCACGTCGCATAGGAGGCTACCCCGTGGTCAGTTAAATATTGGAAAAAATGCTCAGTTTCATTAGTGGCACAGTCATATGCCACTTAAAGATGGGGACACGCTCTGAAAAATGTGTTAGGTGGTTATGCAAACATTGGTGTGCCCTCCTGGGCTGCAGGGTATAAACCTGTACATCACTGCCCTAACACTGCTGGCCACTGTAACACAATGGTAAGCATTTGTGTACCTGAACACATCTAGATACAGAAAAGGGACAGTGGCTTGGTGCCTGTAGCTCAAGCAACCAAGGTGCCAGCCACGAACACCGGAGCTGGAGGGTTCAAATACAGTTCAGGCCCCCACCAAACAACAATGACAACTACAACCAAAAAATAGCTGGGCTTTGTGGCAGGCGCCCGTAGTCCCAGCTACTCGGGAGGCTGAGGCAAGAGGATTGCTTAAGCCCAAGAGTTGGAGGTTGCTGTGAGCTGTGATGCCACAGCACTCTACCTAGGGCAACATAGTGAAACTCTGTCTCAAAAAAAAAAAAAAAGATCAGCATGGGCCACACACTGAGACCTCATCAACCCAGGGTGATAACTTGAGACTCTGTCTCAAAAAAAAACACAGAAAAGGTACAGTAAAGACACAGCACTGTAATCTGACGGGTCCACTGTTGACTGAAGCGTCGTCATAGGGCAGGTGAGGGCAGTGGAGAATTAGGCAAATGCAAATGAGAAACACAAGGATAGATGCACCTGTCCCAGGCTGTGAGGAGTCAGCATGAGGTAAAGACCTGCCCTTTGGCTCGGCACCAGCCACGTACACCTGAGCTGGCAGGTTCGAATCCAGCCTGGGCCCGCCAAACAATGATGGCTGCAACCAAAAAGTAGCCAGGCGTTGTGGTGGGCGCCTGTAGTCCCAGCTGCTTGGGAGGCAGAGGCAGGAGACGCCCTTGAGCCCAGGAGTTGGAGGTTGCTGTGAGCTGTGATGCCATGGCACTCTACCCAGGGTGACAGCTTGAGGCTCTGTCTCAAAAAAAAAAAAAAAAAAAGAAGACCTGCCCTTTGCATTCTAGGGAGACCCCAGCCCATCTGTGCCAGGGGCCTTCTGACTTCTGTCAAAGCCCTGCAGAGCCCTGAGGCCTCACTGAAACAGGAAATGCACCTGTATCCTCAGTCCCCAGGTAGCATGACCTGCAGGAGTCCAGGAGGGGACCCAGGACATGCACAGCCCCAAGGGTGGCAGCTGCTTAGCAGGCTTCTTCACTGAGCCCCGCTAAACACGGCCCGTGGGCGCTTCCTCCTGTTTGCTAAGGACATGCAGTCACTGACCTGTTCTGACCCCAAGACTTGGTCCCGGGACTAGGCGAACCCCAGATACCGCCTGGCCATCTCTGCCCACGGGGCAAAGTAAGCAGGACAGAAAGGTGTGAGGGGGCGTTGACACCAGCGAGACCACCGGGCTAATTCAGCTCCCCTTTCCAGGATCTCTCTGCCCCCAGCTCTGATTGTGTGGATTATATAGAGCTAGGAGCGCAGACCTATAGACCAAGTCACCTGGGTTCAAATTTGGGCTTTATCATCCACTTGCTGTGTGGCCTTAGGTAAGTGAATTCACCTCTGCCCACCAGCACGCTCACCTTTAAATGGGAGGAGGCTGTGGGCACATTATGGAGACTCACACCTGTAATGTGTAATGGCTCACGGCTATAATCCTAGCACTCTGGGAGGCTGAGGCAGGTGGATTGCTTGAGCTCTGGAGTTTCGAGACCAGCTGCAGCAAGAATGAGACCCCCCCCTCCCCTGTCTCTGCTAGAAACAGGAAAACTAACTGGGCCTGGTGTTGGGCGCCTATAGTTCCAGCTACTGAGGAGGCTGAGGCAGGAGGATCACTGGAGCCCAAGAATCTGAGGTTGCTGTGAGCTATGATGACAGCATAGCACTCTAGCCTGGTGCAACAGAGTGACCCTCTCAACAAAATAATAATGATAAAATAAAATGAGGCTCTGCATCTGTAGCTCAGTGGTTAGAGCGCCGGCCATAGACACCAGGCTGGCAGACGCAAACCCAACCCAGGCCTGTTAAACAACAATGACAACTACAATAAAAAAAATAGCTGGGCGTTGTGGCAGGCACCTATAGTCCCAGCTACTTGGGAAGCTGAGGCAAGAGAATTGCTTAAGCCCAAGAGTTTGAGGTTGCTGTGAGCTGTGACGCCACAGCTCTCTACCCAGGGTGACATAGTGAGATTCTGTCTCAAAAAATTAAATAAAATGAAAAGGGAGAAGGGTATGTCAGTGACTCGTTAGGGGGATTGAGTGAGTACAGGAAAAGCCCCCCCGAGACTGCTAGTTACTATCAGCATGGTTCCACTTCTGGTTCATCAATGCTGCTTCCCCCGGGGCTTCACGGAAGGGCATCTCACTGTGGGAACTTGCACCATGCCACACCCTTCATCCTCTCTGTCAGCTGTCGTCCCAGTTCACCTTCCCATCCTTCAGTCTCAAGCAGAGGGTCTCTCTGCTCGCCATCCTGTGCGTGATGAAGTAAGGGGTCCCCTTTGCCCCTTCTTTTGTTAAAATCTTCTGACCCAGGTTATCTCAAAGGTCCTGTCCTATCAATGAGGCAACAGTGGCCTTGGCACATCGGCCCCCAGGTCATTTATTTCTTCGCTCTAGACCCTGATCTGTTAGCCCCAAAGCCCTCTGCTATCAGGGTTGAAGTGTTACATATCCCATTTTTAAAACAGCCCAGACAAGCAAATTGTCAGCCATCCGGAGTCCGCTGCCCTGCACAGACCTGACAGGATGGTGTTACCTACTAACAAGACGCACTCTCAGAATGATAATGCACAAGCTGATGCCACCCTATGGCGCTCTGGACCGGAGATTCCCCTCGATGCGGCTAGACACCCAAGTCCTTCTTCCGTTCCCCTCCTCCCCTTCTGCTGACAACCTCTTTGCCAGAAGCCTCTACAGAACAGTATTTTCATCAGGTTTCCCGCCTTGAGCAAGGTCAGGGCCAAGCAGGAGCTTTACTACAATAGCCATTTCATCCCAGGCATGCTGGAATTCCCCCTCTTAGCACAGGAGCTCCAGAAAAAGACGTCCATTTATTGGGATTGGGACACAGGCAGGAAGGAGGTGTGACTCGTCACTCCCTGCCGCAGTCATGCACCCTTTGTCTCAAACGGGGCCCTCTCACATCCCACGCCTTCTCCCTCAGGACGAGCCTTCCTGGATCGGGAATTGGCCATTGTTGGGCTTCCGCTGTTGGCTTGTCTTTACAGGTGAGGTAACTGGAGTTAGGATGGGGGTCCAAGTGTCAAATAAGTAAGCAGGGGTACCCCACCGGGTCCCCTCTCCCACCAGCTTGCTTGCTGACTCACGCCTCCCCGGCCCATGCACACTTTCTGCATGCCCACCAGACCCGGGCCTGCCGAGACTGTGATGCCAGGAACAGGGGCACGTCTCTTACGCTTTGCCCAGCAACCCGTGCTTCTACCTCTCGGTGAAACTGCAGGTCCTATGCCTTACCGCCTCTGCCGCAGGTGGGTGCATGAATCAGCTGGCCTGTCCCCGTGACTGTATTGCAGTGGCTGCTGCCATCATCCCCAGAATAGATTCTGGATGGGGCTGTGGACTGGGAGGCTGGTGTGGGAGCATCTGTTTGGCTGGGAGCAAGCATCCGCTTGCCACAATCAGGGGCGATCTCTCCGCCCACCAAGAATTACAAAGCAGGGAGCTCCCCCAAATGGAGGGAAAATGTTTAATGGGCAAAAAGAATAACAAATCATTTGGACCTAACCACTTGGTGAGTGAGCTAGTAGGTATGTTTCTGACCTAGGGATGCTGTGAAAAATTTACTGTGATGCTAAAGCTCTCAAATGGTCATTCGGGGACCTCTGCCATATTGGTGGCTTTGGATAGAGGCATATGATCAAAATCAGGCCAATCACAGTCACCATCAGGACTTGTTCAGGAGAACCAGGGGAGGCGCATGCCGTCCTCTCTGGGGTCACTGACATTACGAACAGCATCAATTTCCGGTGCCCGTCTCCTCCACTACATACAAAGCTCTTATCTGGGAAAGAAGCCTACCTGAAGAAAAGCAGACTTGAAAGGGATAGCAGGAAAGAGTCCTAATATCATATGCTTGAGCACCTAGAACCAGCCCTACCTGAAGCAGAGCCACCACTAGACCTTTCAGTTGTGAGAGCCAATACGTTCTGTAGCAGTCAGCATTCCTAGCTGCTGACAATGTAAATGAACCCAAACTGGCTTACTCAGAAAATAATGTCAAGAACATTCAGTATCTCAGAGACTCTCTAGGAGAGAATAATAGGTCCACATACAATCTGTACCCCAAACCAGCACACCTAGCCACAACCCCCTAATCATGCAGAAAACTGGTCTAGTGGGAAGCCTCTGCTGGGCACAGACACCTCTCGCTGCAGCATCAATGTCAGCAGTGTCACCAGTGCTGGACACATTACTAGAGCTTCTGCTGCTACTGGCTCTGGAAACAGGATGTGGCTGCTGCCATTATCCCCAGAATAGATTCCGGATGGCGCTGTGCACTTGGGGGCTGGTGCAGGAGCATCTGTTTGGCATCGAGAGGCTGGGAGCAAGCATCCGATTGCCACAATCAGGGCGATCTCTCCGCCCACCAAGAACTACAAAGCAGGGAGCTCCCCCAAAAGGAGGGAAAATGTTTAATGGGCAAAAACGATAACAAATAATAGACACGCCCCTTGCCCCTCCCACAGTTGAATGAAGAAAACAAAGTAACAGAAAATGATGTTCATAAACTGCTCCCATCCCCCATACACACAAAAATAGTCTCTTTTTGAAAGAGGATCAAGACACATCCTTACTGCAGCCAGCTCCAAGCCAGCGCCTGGTCCCAGCCCAGAGCGTGTCACCTGTCCTCACTGGAACTTCCAGGAGGCTGAGAAAGTGAGTTGTGGTTCAAGTGCTGGGTGGCCAAAGTATTTTACCAACGTCCACTAGAGTCAATATCAGTTTCTCGTCCCTCTCTCTTTATCTCCTTCTGTCCCACTTTTGTTTTTTCTCTCTCTCCCTCTCTCTCCTCTTTCTCTCCATTTCTTCCACTTCTTTCCTCTCTCCCACTTCTTTCTTTTCCTTCTCTCTCTCCCTGTCCCCTTCTCTCTCTCTCTCTGCCTTCTTTCTCCCTCTCTCTCTCTTTCTCCCCGCTCTCTCCTCTCTCTCTCCTGCCCCTTCTCTCCCTTTTTCCTCTCTCCTCCCCCCTCTGTCTCCCCTCTCTCTCTCCCTTCTCTCTCTTTCCCCCCTGCCCCCTTTCCTCTTCTCTCCCCCTCTCTTCCCCTCTCTCCTCCCTCCCCCACTTGGAGAAATCAGGGAAAGCAAGGTACAAAAACATCTCAACAACAACCGTCCCCCCTCACCCCCCACCCAACTTCCTGCCATTCTACTCCTGGCATCTCACTCGCCCTCCTCACCCCCGTTTCCTGGTTTCCTGAGGGGGAAAGGCTAGGTGGTGGCCCTGCCTGGTTTAGGGCCTGTGCCAGGGACACCACAGACAGAGGCTTGGTGGTGATGACCAACATGGGCTGTGGGAAAAGCCCGTTTTTGTGTCAGAGTAGCTCTTTCAGGCCTCATTTTCAGAAGATGTCAAATCCTGATGAACAAACATCCATAGAAACAAACATTCCCCCTGCCCTCGGTCCCAGCCTCCCTGCACTCAGACGGGGCCATCCCATTAGTTCTGAGGCTCTGCTGGAAAATGAGCCGTGCAGTTTCAACTCCTATTTCATAGCCCACAAGTGAGTTTCTGGGTTCTCCTCCCATCGCAGCAAGTAACTTTGATTATTTGCAGATGACATACACTTGGCCCCTGAACAACACAGGGTTAGAGGCACTGGCACCCCAAATAGTATAAAATCTGCATATAAGCATTGACTCCCCCAAATCTTAACTACCAATAGTTATCACTCCACGATCAGCAAAATGACTAACTTTTTTTCTTTTTTTAGAGAGAATCTTACTTTATTGCCCTCAGTAGAGTGCTGTAGCAAGCATCACATCTCACAGCAACCTCCAACTCCTGGGCTTAGGCGATTCTCTTGCCTCAGCCTCTCCAGTAACTGGGACTACATGTGCCCGCCACAACGCCCAGCTAATTTTGTTGCAGTTTGGCTGGGGCCAGGTTTGAACCTGCCACCCTCAGTATATGGGGCCGGTGCCCCACCCACTGAGCCACAGGCACTGCCCACGGCTAACATTTTTTAAAGTGACAGTACCAACAGATGGTAAGGATGTGGACTGGTGGGAGTGAAAATTGATACCATCACTTTAGAAAAGTGTTTAGATATATTTATTAAGGCTAAACAATGTATACTCAAAAGCTTAGCAATTCGACTACAGCTATATATCTAAGAGGAGTCAGTACATAGACTTACCAAAATATACCAAGACTGGATAAACATAACAACTTTATTTACAGTAGCCCTAAACACAGGCGTCCTCAAACTTTTTAAACAGGGAGCCAATTCACTGTCCCTCAGACCATTGGAGGGCCAGACTATAGTTTAAAAAAAAAAAAAACTATGAACAAATTCCTATGCACATGGCACATATCTTATTTTGAAGTAAAAAACAAAACGGGAACGAATACAATTTACTCCACTGCATGTGGCCCGCGGACCGTACTTTGAGGACCCCTGCACATGCCCGCCACCTTTAGAATGGATAAATCCATTGTGGCGTATTCATATAATGGAATAGTCACTCCAGTAAAAAATAATGAACGAGAGATACAGGAACGCGAATGAATCTCACAGATACGCCTTTGAGTACAAATTTGAGTATAAAAGAATACACGCTGTACAAGTTCATTTATATTAATTTCGAGCCCTAATCAGTTGAGCTGTGCAGTTTCAGGCAAAACTAATCAGTGGTGACAGAAATTAGAAGAATGGGTGTGGCAGGCAGAATAACAGCCCCCAAGTGTCCCATCTTAATCCCAGAGACTATGAATATGTTACCTGGCAAAGGGTCTTCCCAGATGTACCGGAAGTTACTGATCAGTTAGCATTAAAAGGGAAAGATTATCCTAGTCTAATCTAATCACATGAGCCCTTTGAAGTGGAGGACTTTCCCTGGCTGGAGGCGGAAGTTGGCTGGAAGCGGAAGTCAGCAAGATCTAAAGTGTGAGGAGGACTTGAACCACCATTCCAGAAAGCATGAGAAGAAAATGAATTTCTGCTAATGGCCTGGATGAGCTGGAAGCAGTCCCCCCCCTCTGCAGAGCCTCCCCAGGGGAGCTTGGGCCAGCTGACACCCTGACTTTGGCCTTGTTGAAGCCAAACAAGCTTGGGAAACTGTTAGATATTAACTATTATCTATTAACTGTAAGATAATAAATGAATTTTTTTTTGGTTTGTTTGTTTTGTTTTGTTTTTTGAGACAGAGCCTCAAGCTGTCGCCCTGGGTAGAGTGTCATGGCATCACAGCTCACAGCAACCTCCAATTCCTGGGCGCAAGTGAGTCTCCTGCCTCTGCCTCCCAAGTAGCTGGGACTACAGGCGCCCGCCACAATGCCTAGCTATTTTTGTTTGGGTTGCAGCCTTCATTGTTGGTTGGCAGGCCCAGGCTGGATTTGAACCCGCCAGCTCAGGTTTACATGGCTGGCGCCTTAGCCCACTGAGCCACAGGCACCAAGCCAATAAATGAGTGTTTTAAGCCACTGAGTTTGGGATAGTTTGTTACGGCATCCACAGAAAATAAATGAAGTATGGACTAGAAAATAAGGGAGACTTCTGGGGTCCTAGAAATATTCCATCCTTTTTTTTTTTTTTTAACAGACTCACTCTATTGTCCAGGCTAGAGTACCAGTGCCTCAGCCTTGCTCCCAGCAACCTCAAACTCCTAGGCTCAAGTGATCCTCCTCCCTCAGCCTCCTGAGTACCTGTGACTATAGGCACCCATCACCACGCATGGTTAATTTCTTATTTTTAGTAGAGATGGGGGTCTCACTCTTGCTGAAGCTGATCTTTAACTCTTGAGCTCAAGGGATCCTCCTGCCTTGGCCTCCCAGAGTGCTGGGATTACAAGTATAAGCCTCAGGGCCTGGCAAATATTCTATATCTTGATTAGGTAGTAGATCCATGCTGGATAAGTATATAAACATTAATTAATTAAGCTGTGCATTTAATGTTTTTTTAATTTTTGTAGAGACAGAGTCTCACTTTCTCGCCCTCAGTAGAGTGCCATGGCGTCACACAGCTCACAGGAACCTCCAACTCCTGGGCTTGGGCGATTCTCTTGCCTCAGCCTCCCGAGTAGCTGGGACTACAGGCGCCCGCCACAGCACCCGGCTATTTTTCTGTTTTGCAGTTTAGCTGAGGCCGGGTGTGAACCCACCACCTTTAGTATATGGGGCTAGTGCCCTCCTTGATGAGCTGTGCACTTAATTTTGTAAAATCCAATTAAAAATAGAAAATGAGTAAACAATTATCCTTATGTTGTTAAGTCGTCCTAGTTTTACTACAATAAGGTGACAGAGAGGCCTGTATAATTTGTGTGTGTGTGTGTGTGTGTGTGAAGACAGAGTCTCACTTTATCGCCCTCGGTAGAGTGCCGTGATGTCACACAGCTCACAGCAACCTCCAGCTCTTGGACTTAGGCGATTCTCTTGCCTCAGCCTCCCGAGTAGCTGGGACTACAGGCGCCCGCCACAACACCCGGCTATTTTTCTGTTTTGCAGTTCAGCTGAGGCTGGGCTTGAACCCGCCACCTTCGGTATGTGGGGCTGGTGCCCTACTCGCTGAGCCACAGGAGCCGCCTTCTTTTTGTTTTCTTAACTCATATCTTGATTTTCTTTGTAGGTTAGTGCTTGATGTATTAGTACAAATGTTCCCCAATTATTTGACAAAAACCCTGTCAGTACTTGTTGGAAACAGATTTATAGTTGTCAATTAAGTTTTGTTTTGGTTTTGTTTTGAGATAGAGTCTCACTATGTCACACTTGGTAGAGCGCTGTGACATCACAGCTCACAGCAACCTCAAACTCATGGGCTTAAGTGATTCTCTTGCCTCAGCCTACCTCAGTCCATTGGGACTACAGGTGCCTGTCCCAATTCCTGGTTATTTTTTTGTTATCTGGTATCATTGTTGTTGAGCAGGCCTGGGCCGGATTCAAACCTGCCAGCCCTCAAGTATGTGGCCAGCGCCCTAAATACTAAGCCCCTACTCCTTGAG
>CAUYON010090739.1:0-31241 GCA_963573935.1 Arctocebus calabarensis
TTGAATTCAGACCTCTGAAGTTGCAGCATATGTGAATTGCATTTTCAAAAGGAGATTTGTAAGAATTAAACTATATTTAATGAGTAAATTTTTGAGATTTCTGCTGTATTGTTTCAAATGTAATAAACTTTACTTCTCTAAAAATGAGCAGTTGTATCTTCTGGCTACCAACAGATTGATTTCTGCCTGCCGTGATTGTCTGATCTCATCAATTACTGCTACTCAATTTTAATTATTTTCTAGGAATTTTAGGAACCTTTTGTTTGAACATTTTGATGTGTATAATAAATGATTTGGGGGATGGAAAAAGTAAATTCTCCTACCAGGAAACATGCTTTATTTTTCAAAATCTTCCTCTGATATTTTTATTTAATTTGCTGATTATTTAACCACAGAGCCTTATGCTGTAAATGTCATTATATTTTTAAAAATTATATGCCACTGTTATGTGATAACCTTAAAACTATCTTTCAAAGAACTATATGTGTATGATAGTTACTGCCATAAAATTTGTGGTTTTTAATTATCTGGAACCAGCAATCATTTAAAATAAATCATATGAAGTTTAGTGTGCTGGTACTAAGTTTATTCATTGATTATGAATATTCATTGAAAAATATATACACACATATGCTATATACATTTAATATATAGCACTTGATTACAAAATATAATTTGATAACATGATTATCGCTGGCAGCATTTACTTAAGAGGGTACTTTAAAAAATAAAAGTCAGCTTTCACACCTAGTCTGTGTGAGCTATACTTTGTTACATGGTTTTAGAAAAAGAATTGCTAGAATTGCTAAAGAAACTTAGAAACTTATCCAAGAAATGTAAACACTAGGAAGACCAAAATGGTTTTGCCAAATTCATTTATAACTTGACCAGACTAGCTATCTTGTTTGTAACACAATCTATCTTTTGGTAAACGCTTCCATTTGGAATAAAATTGCATAATGTTGAAAATTTTTTCTTTATAACAATTCAATAGTCACTGTTTATTGAGAAACTTTTTTATTTTGTAAAATAACTTGATGTCGGTGTTGGACTCCTAATTAGAAGGAAAGCTAAAATATAACAGCTTTTATATAACTTGAACTTCTAAATATGAAAATAGATTATTTGAAAAAATATGTAAAATTTGCTCATTCATTTGAGGTAATGGTGCTACATTTTTATGAAATTTTTCTTATGCTTGCTTCTACTTTCTCAAAGGTGTTTTATTTAAGTCAATTTAACTGTTGTCATTGCCTTTGCTGAGAAATTGCCTCTGAAAAATAGTGCTATTTTTAGGCTTTTGTGTTCCTATGTGAACGAAATTTTCAAAGTACTAGATCTCTTTCAAATTATTTCAAATATTGAAAGCGCTTCAGTCTCTTGTGCTTAGAGTAGAAAATTGGTAGGTTAAAGAGCACCTGTAGACAAAAATTATAGCAAAGATGCCCTTTTGTTTAAATTAGTTCTCTATTCACCTAATGCTAATGTGTGTGATATATGTAGAGGTTGTATAAAAGGAAATGGAAACAGACCTTGTACTTGTCTGGGTTTTGTTTTTATTTTGGAATGCCTATAACTCTCCTTTTCACTAAGTTCAGGAAGTAGTTGTTTTTTTTTTTTTTTTAATTTTCCTTTAACCTGTAAGATACCTCACATGGTTGCTTTTACATATGAAAAAAGGAAAAAAAAAAGGAATATGTGAACATACCTGATAGCAAGTAGAATCTGCACCAAATAAATTTTAGCTTTGATAAAACTTTCCATGTTAAGGTGTGATTTCATACTTTGTGATTCAGTGGTCTTGATATAATTTTAGAACAAATGAATCTGTAAGAATTCAAACTCTATAGGATTTTAAGAGATTATCTGCATTAGTGGCTTTCAAACTGTGACACTTAGTAAGAAATACATTTTATCATACAACCACTGTATAAAACATATACCTGAAATAAAACTTTCAGAAAATGTATTTAATAAGTATAATATACACTATTTTTATCTTACTAATTCTTAGAAAGTTGATGAAGAAAAAAGTCTCTGAAAGGATTTTATGACTTTGCTGTCTCTCTCTGGAGCAGAGGAAGAAACAAAGGGCCCGCAGGTTACATGGCTCAGCCCAGAGAGAACCGGGCCAGGACTGGAAGCCAGATCCTTTCCTAACCTGTAGTCCAGTGCTCTCTGCCACGGTGCATCCTGGGTGTGTGAATTCTTCTTCACACACCAAGGTGCTTTTGTTGAGACTTGTTTTCTGTGGCAAGCATGTCTTTAGAACTTCCTGGATACCATGTAGCTGGGTGTGGTGGCTCAGGCTGTCATCCCAGCTACTGAGGAGGCTGGGGGGGGGGGGGCGGGAATCACTTGACTCCAGGAGTTCAAGGCTGCAGTGAGCTGTGATTGTGCCATTTCACTCAAGTCTGGGCAACAAGAACTTATCTCTAAAACAAACAAACAAAAACCTTTTTTAAATTTATTGGATACCTTGAGTATCTTCATATTGGGAAAAAATGGCAATGATGAGAGAGATGACAAAAAGGGAAATGTACATGGTCACGATCACGATCAGCCTCTGGGCTGCTGCTTTGAATTGTGGATGAGGAGGGTGGGGGCCTGGGTGGGCAGTGTACCCAGTACCCAGATATATAGCAGAGTTAAAGCTTACAAACCTGGGGAGTTGGAGGGGATGGTGTTGCAAAAGCCATTTCTCTAAAACAAAGCTGGTTGGATATTACAATCTTTTCCTATCTGAAATTTTTTTCCACCACTCAGTGAGGATTTAACAACCTGGGATACAAACCACACATGTAATTTAAATTTTATTAGTAATCCCATTAAAAATAGGTGAAGTGGCTCCACGACTGTAGCTCAGTAAGTAGGGCACTGACCACATACAGTGGGGCTGGTGGGTTTGAGTCCAGCCCGGGGCCTGCTAAGCAATAGTGACAACTGCAACCAAAGAATAGCCGGGCGTTGTGGCGGGAGCCTGTAGTCCCCGCTACTTGGGAGGCAGAGACTAGAGAATGGCTTAAGCCCAAGAGTTTGAGGTTGCTGTGAGCTGTGACGCCTACAGAGGGCGACATAGTGAAATATGTCTCAAAAATAAATAAAAATAGGTGAAGTTAGCTTAGTATATCCAAAGTATCATTCTGCATAGAATTACTATGAAACACTAGTAGGGTCGTATTTTACGTTATGTTTGGATAACACAGTCTTTGAGATCTAGTGCATGTTTTTGCCCAGAGCATATTTCAATTCACATTAGTCATATTTGAGGTACTCAGTAGCCACGTGGTTAGGAGCTATTGTATTAGCACAAGTGCATGTGGAAGCTCCGTAGCCAAAGAAGTGAATTTTGGCAGTTACCAACTTCCTATCTCTCAGCTCCAAACCCCTCTGTCGCCCTGCTTCGTGCTACTTTTCTCCTTTGCCTCCTGGCAGAGTGTTCGCTTCATCAGTAGAGGGCCCTGGAATGGCAAAGCAACAGCTACAGAAAGATGCTTTACTTCTGGTTTCCGCTTCTCCGTTTTCTCTACCAGAGGAGCCCAGTGGCCCAAGCAGAGGAGCTCCAGCCCTTCCTCAGGTCACCTCTGTTGCCCCAGCTCTGCTTCCATGGCACCTCTGGCACCCCTCCAGGAGCTGTCTCTGTGTCTGCGGCCCTTGCCCTCATAGGTTTCTTCACCATGGGCAGGCAGAATGTTCTCTTGGAAACCACCTCCTTTTCAGAGAAGGCATCTGACAAGAGGGATTTACTTTCTCAGCCTCCAGGTAGTAACTGCTTTCTCTGCACTTGCACATATTCTGAACCTCTTAGAGCGCAGAATAGTTAGTCTTTTCAAACAGTTGACTAGCTTCTACTGGTGAACAATTACGGTATGAAAATGTCTGTGTTAAAATTAAATATCTAGGCTTGGCACCTGTAGCACAATGGTTACGGCGCCAGCCACATACACCAAGGGTGGTGGGTTCAATCTCACCAGTTAACTGGCGCTGGCCAGTTAAACAGCAATGACAACTACAAGAACAACAACAAAAAATTGCCAGGCGTTGTGGCAGGTGCCTGTAGTCCCAGTTACTCGAGAGGCTGAGGCAAGAGAATTGCTTATGCCCAAGAATTTGAGGTTGCTGTGAGCTGTGACCCCACGGCACTCTACCTGGTAAAGGGCACCATAGTGAGACTCTGTCTCAAAAAAAAAAAAAATTAAATATTTAATGTGGTTTCTGTCTCTGGACACCTTATCTGATACCCACATATATCCAGAATCTAATACTAAACTATTTTAAAATGGGGCTATGTAATATACATGCTACTAGCAGAGCCAAATGGAATTGTACCTTCCAGACTATGTTAAAACTTTTGTAACATTTCTTTAGAAAGGAGTTTATAGGCTCAGTGCCTATGGCTCAATGGGCTAGGGTGCCAGCCATGTACACCTGAGCTGGCAGGTTCGAATCTAACCCGGACCTGCCAAACAACAATGACGGCTGCAACCAAAAAAACAGCCAGGCATGGTGGCGGGCAACTGTAGTCCCAGCTACTTGGGAGGAGAAGGCAAGAGACTCGCTTGAGCCCAGGAATTGGAGGTTGTTGTGATCTGTGATGCCACGGCACTCTACCCAGGGTAACAGCTTGAGGTTCTGTCTCAAAAAAAAAAAAAAAAAAAAAAAAGTTTATAGTGGAAATTGGTATAATTAAAGTAGCCAAACCCTATTTGGTGCAGTTTCAATTTTGTTGTTATCTTTTCTTTCTTTCTTTTTTTTTTTTTCCAGGCAGAGTCTCACTCTGTCACCCTGGGTAGTATGCAGTGGTATCATAGCTCACACCAACCTCAACTCCTGGGCTCAAGTGATCCTTCTTGCCTCAACCTTCCAAGTAGCTGAGACTACAAGTGCCCACCACAATGTCCGGCTATTTTTTTTTTCTCTATTTTTAGTAGAGACAGGGGTCTTGCTTTTGTTCAGGCTGGTCTCGAACTCCTGAGCTCAAGCGAGCCACCCACCCCAGCTTCCCAGAATGCTAGGATTACAGGTGTGAGCCACTGTGTCTGGCCTCAATTTTATCTTCTTGTCCCAACTTGTTGGATATGTTCCTTCATGTAGAGGCCTCAGTTGCCAGTGTTTGACTTTTATATAAAAGTGAAGGAGATAGAGACGTGTATCTAGAGTTTGAGGGTAGGAATCAGCAGTCATAACAAGTTTATTTCAAGCCTCTGTCTCTAAGCCTGTCAGTCTTTCTAAATGCAATGGTGAAATAAAAGTCAACTGTGAGGCTGGTTCCATGTGACACCAGAAGCATAGTGTGTCTCTGTCTGTTTGTATTGCTATAAGGGAATACCTGAGGCGGGTTTATTTGGCTCGTGGCTTCTGCTGGCTGCGCAAGAAGCATGGCACCAGCATCTGCTTCTGGTGGGAGTCTTAGGGCGCTTCCACTCCTGGCAGAAGGTGAAGGAGAGCAGGCATCCCAGGAGAGAAAGAGGAGACGGTTCCAGGCTTTGTTCAACTACCAGTTCTCATGGGAACTAAGTGACAACTCATTCTCGTGGGAAAGCCACCAAGCCATTCATGGAGGACTTGCCTCCATTTACTCAAACACTTCCTGCCAGGCCTCACCTCTAACAGTGGGCACCATCAACACGGGACTTGGCAGGACCACGCAACCATACCCAAATCCTAGCATAGTGCGTTGACTACTTTGGAGCCAGATACAGGTATGTGTGTGTATGTTTTTAAGTTTCGGGTTAAAATTATAGCATCCATACTCCATGTACGTGGAGTGGGGGTGCTTTACACATTTGTTCATGTGTTGGAACAGATGCAAAATTGTTTTTAAGAAAATCTTTTAACCATGGGTGTGCTTCAGATTGCTGTTATAAAGAGAAAGCGCTCTCACTGTGGCAGGTGTTCCCAGTAACAGGCTCAAATTGCAAAGGGGATGTCACGTGTATCTCTAGCTTCTATGGTTCTGTGGATCTGCCCTAAGTCAGCAGTGATACCTGTGTTCCCGGCACTTGTCAGAGAACAGCCTTTAGCTCTATTGCTCAACATTCAGAGTTTTGTTCTTGAGAAATATTTATGCAGGAGGCCAAAAATTGAGTAATCCATCCATTTTACTAGAAATTCTGGGTTCAATTAAGGCCACTATGGAGGTCTTTGCACCTGGTTGCCTTGTTTTAGCCACAGAGTTTCCAGCTTTAGGTGGTGTTATGGTGTTATCATATTCATGCCAAAGATGATACGAGTTCACTCTAACATGCAATAGCTTTTTTGAGGACCCACAGGAGAAATTTCCTCTTTCAGTTCAGGAGTAAATGTGCTTCTAGGCGACTAGTTTGCCTCTATCTTTTAAAGCAGCGGTTCTCAACCTGTGGGTTGCGACCCCTTTGTAACAATGAAAATAAATCCTGCATATCAGTTATTTACATTACGATTCATAACGGTAGCAAAATTAGTTATGAAGTACCAACAAAAATAATTTTATGGTTGGGGGTCACCGTAACATAAGGAACTGTATTAAAGGGTTGCGACATTAGGAGGCATTAGGAAGGTTGAGAACCACTGTCTTAAAGACTCTGAATGAATAATGTAACATATCAGGTAATAACAGCCAAGAGATACAGCCAAATTTGCAATCCATCTGTTGCAAATGTATAGGATGTGAATAGTATGCAGTATTCAATGCTTACCTTCTGGCTTTATCTGATTTTATCTATTTTCTTTTTGTTTCTTTTGAGACAATCTTGTTCTGATGCCCCAGGCTCGAGTGCCACAGCCTCAGCCTAACTTACAGCAATTTCAAACTCCCAGGCTCAAGCAATCTTTCTGCCTCAGTCTTCCGCGTAGCTGGGACTACAAGCACACACCACCATGCCCATGTAATTTTTCTATATTTAGTAATTTTGCTCAGGCTGGTCTCGAACTCCTGAGTTCAAGCAGTCCTGCCTTGGCCTTCCAGAGTGCCAGGATTACAGGTTGTGAGTCACCATGCCCAGCCCACTTTATCAGATTAAAAAAATATTTCTCCTGGCTCGGCGCCTGTGGCTCAACAGGCTAAGGCGCCAGCCATGTACACCTGAGCTGGCCCATGCCCGCCAAACAACAATGATGGCTGCAACCAAAAAAAAAAAATGGCCGGGCGTTGTGGCAGGCGCCTGTAGTCCCAGCTACTTGGGAGGTGGAGGCAGTTGACTCGCTTGAGCCCAGGAACTGGAGGTTGCTGTGAGCTGTGATGCCACAGCACTCTATCCAGGGTAAAAAAAAAAAAAAAAAAGTTTCTCCTTTGTTTTCATTTCCTTTCCTCTTAACAAAAATTTTTGGCTGGGTGTAGTGGCTCAACATGTGATAATAGAACCTAAGGTGGGAGGCTAAGGTTGGAGGATCACTTGAGCCCAGGAGTTCAAAAGCAGCCTGGGCAGCATAGTGAGACTTTATCAGTATAAAAAATAAAGTTTTATTTTAATCATTTTCATAGAAACTCATTTTGGAATGAGGTAGAGTATAAATAGTTATATGGACCAAATGACTTTAAATCTTGTCTCTTTCATGAACTAAACAGAACAAGTTTTCCCATCTGTAAAATAAGGATCACACTTTCTGGGATTGTTAGATTAGATGAGATAAAAATGTGTAAAGCACCACAGGTGGCTTCTGGCACATGGTAGGTACACAGTAGGTATTTCCATCTTCCTTATGATGGGCATTAAAACTTTGCTTTAATGAAGAACACCTTCTTCCTTGGCACATTTTTTTTTTCTTAAATAAGCCAAAAAATGCTCTTGGTTTGGCAATGTGACATTCTTGAGCCGCAAATAGGAATGAGATATGGGCCTTGCCCTGAGGGAGTTTGCACTGTGGGAACAAAGGTAACTGAGTGAGCAGCTGATCACAGAGCATCATGGTAGGTGCTGGTCAGAGACCTGCCCATGCAGAGGGGCAGCCCTAGGGCGCTGGGCAGTTGGCAAGACCTGGAGTGGTACCCTCAGCCATGTGGAGCCTTTTTAAACTTTTGAGTGTTGATCCATTTTATGCTATCAAATGATTGCTTAGGAATCCCAAATTTGCAAATGAAGTTTGGCATATAGGGAAATAGATTAAAGCAGGTAACTCTCAAAGACCTATTGAATGCTGAGATTATGAAAACTGATCAAATAATTTTGGATGACCAAGAAAAATGGAAATAATGTTGGTTGCTTACAACATTTTCTGTTAGAGCTAACAGCAAAGTGAGGAGCAAAATAAGAAAGCTGTAATGTTATTTCTAGCTAGTAATTGATACATTATATGTCAGGAATTTAAGAATCCATGCTTAGGGGTATATATATATATACATATGCCCCTATATATATATATATATAATCTGTTCTATTAAAACAGTGGCTAGATTCTAGGGGTAGGAGGAAATGTCTGGCATAAATGTAGTTAGTCTAATAACTACCAGTAGATGCCACTGTCTCCCAAGTAATCATCTGTTGCATTAGCACATTTACAGGTGTATTTGAACAAGGATAAGCTGGGGAAATATTGTTTTCTTTTTTATTTTTATTTTATCATTTATTTATTTACTATATTGCCCTTGGTAGAGTGCTATGGCGTCACTGCTCACAGCAACCTCAAACTCTTGGGCTTAAGGGATTCTCTTGCTTCAGCCTCCCAAGTAGCTGGGACTACAGGCGCCTGCCACAACATCTGGCTATTTTTTTTATTGCAGTTGTCGTTGTTTAGCAGGCCGGGGCCGGGTTCTATCCTGCCAGTCTCAGTGTATGTGGCTGGTGCCATAACCATTGTGCCACAGTCACTGAGCCTTCTTCCTTTTTTATGAAGAGACAAGGTCTCCCTCACTGACAAGGTTGGAGTGCAGTGGCACTATCATAGCTCATGCATCCTCGAACTCGGGCTCAAGTGATGCTCCCACCTTAGCCTCTTGTGTAGCTGGGATTACAGGCAAGCACCACCATGCCCAGCTAGGGAAAATGTTGATAAGAATATCTGGCTTGTGGTATTGGATCTACAAATGGATAGCACCTCATGAGAAATACTTGTGAAAGGTGTGGGTGTTTGTTTCAATTTGATTTTTTTTTTTTATAGTTTTTGGCCAGGGCTGGGTTTGAACCTGCCATGCCTGGTATATGGGCCGGCACCCTACTCCTTTGAGCCACAGGCACCACCCGACAACCTGATTCTTTCATTCTTTTTTTTTTTTTTTGTGGTTTTTGGCCAGGGCTGGGTTTGAACCTGCTACCTCTGGCATATGGGGCCGGCGCCCTAATCCTTTGAGCCATAGGCACCACCCCTTTTTTTTTTTTTTTAAGACAGTCTTATTCTGTTGCCCAGGTTAGAGTGCTGTGACATCAGCCTAGCTCACAGCAACCTCAAAGTCCTGGGCTCAAGCGATCCTGCCTTAACTGCTCAAGTAGCTGGGAATCAGACACCCACAACACCTGGCTAATTTTTCTGTTTTTAGTAGAGAGGAGTTCTAGGACTTGCTCACTTGGGTTGGTGTCCAACTCCTGAGCTCAAGGAGTCCTAAGCCTTAGCCTCCCAGAGTGCTAGGATGGGTGTGAGACAAGGTACCTGGCCCCATCTTAATTTTTGACACTCCAAAATATTAAACCTGTTGACGGCTCTGTATGATGGCATTATCTGAACACTCAGGGTTCCATCTATACCTTCAAGAAAGGTAGAGTTGGTTAAAAAATAAATTCTCTAAAATATCCTTGAAGGAATCTTGACTTCCTTCAAAAATTATAGTTGACATTATGAAGATACAACTGTGTGTACTAAATTACAGATTTTCTAGGGTATTTTGGTCTTGGACACAATTCAAGTATCCTTGATTCTTTTTTTTCAAGGTGTAGTTTGTAAGGCAAAGCTAAAGTATTTCCATACAGTATAGTACTGGATTAAAAACAATTATTTCCCATTTCCTCACAAGGAAGGACCTTAAGACTAAGTCTGAACCAATGTATATTTAGAGCTTACAGGTATGTATTAAAGAAAAATAATTCATTGTCTTTAAAGTCAGAACATAGACTACAAAGTTAATAATTGAGCTATCTCATGTTGGTGGCTGCGGGGAGTGGTATCCTTAAAGGTGAGATGATAAATAATTTTTTGTATGAAACCGGTAGCTGCAAAAAAGGAGTTCATGGGTATGATTTCTTGTTGCATGTCTCTTATACTTCAAAATACTGCTGGTCTTCACCTTGCTTTGGCTTCAACATAAAGTGAAGTCATCTGCCCTGCATATAGTTTTTCCATATGTAATTATAAGGCTCAAAGGAGCAATGAAGAATGGAGTCCTATGTGTCAGCCAGCTGGACAGTCAGGCTCACCCACATGGGGTTAGGTAGAGACAGACTTTGCTTTACTGGATTCGGTTTTGAATCATTGAAGCGTCTTTGTTTGTGAGGAGCAGAAATTATCTTAGCTGAACCAAAAGAGGTCCTTTTGGTTACAAGGATGTGGATATTTCATGAAACCCAAGGGTAGAAGGACAACTGAGTCTGTGCTTTCTAAGCATAAGGAATTAATGTTTTAAGTAAATTCTTGTTAATTCTTGAAATACTTAACAGGAATGATTCCATGCTGTGTAAAGACGTTCTAAATTTCTGTATTTTGGGTACCTGAACATTTATTTCAAACTTTCATTAATGTATTTGGGAAGAAAATGACAGTTGGGCACTTAAATGATCAACTGAAAACAGAACTTGATATGTTTCTATGGTGTCCATATATGCAGCTGTAAATTTGCAAAATATGACAGAGATGAATTTTATTTAATAGTGGCATAAAATTTTTACTATTTACGAACATAGAGCAAAATTAATGGAACTCTGGTACCTGACTCACCATGAACTGAAATTAGTAGCACTAGCAAGCTTTTATCGTGGGTGGGAAACAGGGTAGAATGGGTGGAATAGAGTGAGCGTTCCTAGTTAGATGGGTTTAAATCTCAGACCCACCAAAAAGTATGTAGCATTGCACAGATTCTTGAGTGAGCCTCAGGTTTCTCAGATGTAAGTGGGGGATAATATCTATTTGGCCATTCTGCTTTGCCATATGCATTTTTTCATTCTACTCTTTGAGAATAAGATCGATCACAAATCTTGACTTAGATAAAAAAGCAATTACAGTGAAATGAGAGAAAGGTTTTCATCAGCTTCCCCTGGAAAGTGTGTCTCATCCATTAGTAGATGGTGACAGTCCTAATTCAGAGGCCAGTGGTACATCAGTGTTTCGTGTTAATTTCACTTCACTCTGTTGTTAGTTTGTCCTAATTTCCAGTGGTGCCTTTTAATAAAAGAAAACAGATTAGTATGTAACCCTAAAAACAAGCATCCTATTTTATCTTTCAAATTTTAACAGTAGCTAGCACAAGCTTATCAGTGGTTAGGTGCTCAATAAAGTTTTCTTTTTGAAATTTTCTCAGTAAAATTAATTAATTAATTAATTTGAGACAGAGTCTTACCCTGTCACCCTGGGTAAAGTGCTGTGCATCACAGCTCACAGCAACCTCCAACTCTTGGTCTTGAGCAATCCTCTTGCCTCAGCCTCCAGAGTAGCTGAGACTACAGGCCCCCGCCACAACATGGCCAGGATAATTTTTCTATTTTTTTTTTTTTAGTAGAGATGAGGTCTCACTCTTGCTCAGGCTGGTCTCCAACTCCTGAGCTCAAGTGATCTACCTGCTTGGCTTCCCAGAGTGCTAGGATTACAGGTATGAGCCATCAACCTTAACCCCTCATTAAAGTTTTTAAAGGGGCAGGGATTTTGAGTCCCTCTTTCCTAAGTTATATTACAGGCACTCTTTATCACCCAAGGTTCGATTAGAGAATCACCATGTGCTATGTTCTGCCATGGTACCAGTTCAGGAAATGGGCTTTGAGGAAAATCCGAATCTTGATTTCTTTATGTGCTGATAAGTTTCATAGGGTTATTGTGGGACTCAAATGAGATACTTGAAACTACTCTGTATATAGATTTGACTCTTATTAACAGAATGAATGTTCAATATGGGAGTTCAATGAAAAAATTAAGTTTTCTACACATTTACATTAGTCCTAATATAAAAATGTTAAAGGATTGAGAGAAGTCCTAGACAAAAGACAAATTTTTCTGTTGGTCTTAGGCTGTTATTGGGGGGGGGGGAATTTGGAGCTGGGGTTGGGAATGGGGTTGGCTGCAAAAGGTGCCACAGAATTTAGGAGAGAAGGAATCCCAAGGCAAACAGTTCTCTTCATCACTTTTCTTTTCTTTTTTTTGAGACAGAACCTCAAGCTGTCACCCTGGATAGAGTGCTGTAGCATCACAGCTCACAGCAGCCTCCAATTCCTGGGCTCAAGCGAGTCTCCTGCCTCCACCTCCCAAGTAGCTGGGACTATAGGCACCTGCCACAACACTCGGCTATTTTTTGGTTGCAGCTGGCTTTGTTTTTTGGCGGGCCCGGGCTGGATTCGAACCCGCCAGCTCAGGTGTACATGGCTGGTGCCTTAGCTGCTTGAGCCACAGGAACCAAGCCCACTTTTATTTTCTTATGAAGTTTCTTATCCAAATAGATAACTAATTTGGTCCTTAACCTTACCCTGGTTAAAATTTTCCATCTAACATATTGACTGGGTTTTATGGAATTATTTTCTTGAATAAATCTTACTTTTTTGGGCTGGTTGTTATTGGGGTTTTTTGTTTGTTTTGTTTTTTTCTCTAGGTGGCAGGTTGGAATATAGCTTAGCTCGTGAGCAGCCTCTGAGCTCTCCTGGTGTCCCTGTTTCAGGCCAGAGTCACCCAACTGGACAGTCTGGCTCAGCCCTATGGTGTTAGGTTGAGACGGACTTTGCATTACAAGACTTGGGTTTTAAATCATTGAAACATCTTTATTTGTGAGGACCAGAAACTATCTTAGCTAAACCCAAAGAGGGCAGGGTGTTATCAGGAAGTGGGTATTTCATGAAACCCAGAGGTAGAAGAATAACTGAGTCTGGATAGACAAAGCCTGGAGGGCCGTTAGAAACACGTGTCCACATCCTCACCCCATTTAAACACACATACCCTTGCTCCTACTTAAAAGATTTTATACTGTGTATTCCTCACTCTTTGCCATATACCATACAGTGAATGTCATCTCCCCATAGTTACAGTTCCAGGGTCCTGCGAGTTTAACTAGCAGTGTCAATTACAAAGTTAAATGACCAGGAGAATCTGGCCTCCGGCTCAGCTTGGTGCAGGTGCCGATGCCATCCCATTGAGCAGGGGTTGGGAGATGAGAAACAGTTTTGGAGGCCCGTCACCATAAAAGGGGAGGGAGAGGTTCCCTGAGAATGAGGAATTACTATGCTCTGGACAAACACTCTTAATGATGTCTTCGTTACTATTATTTTCTCTAAGGAAAGAGGCTTTTTAGTATAGGATGATGGGAAGTCATCAAATACAGTATGCAAAAAAAAAAATACACACTGTAGAATAAAAAAATACAAATTACCTCTGTAAGTTGACCACCCAAGGGACTCTAACAAACTGGTCAAAATACCAGGTGGTCAACATAAGGAACAAGGCCTCTAGTACTGATATGTACATGTGGTGCACGTCTGGTCTGTGGAAATTAGGTCCACTTGAGGAGATCAATGCAGGGAGGTGGTCAGCTATGGAAGTTCTTCTATATATGTATGTCAACAGCTGGATTTTTCCAAATTTGTATACAGTCTGCATACAGGTCCCCAGCAGGGACCCAAGCTTTCGTTTCATAGCCCTCAGATAATTCTGCTTTACATGTAATTTTCTCTATCTCTCTCTTGGCTCGGCGCCTGTGGCTCAATGGGCTAAGGCGTCAGCCACATACACCTGAGCTGGCGGGTTCAAATCCAGCCCCAGGGCCCGCCAAACAACAATGACAGATGCAACCAAAAAATGCCGGGCATTGTGGTGGGCACCTGTAGTCCCAGCTACTTGGGAAGCAGAGGCAGGAGACTCGCTTGAGCCTAGGAATTGGAGGTTGCTGTGAGCTGTGATGCCACAGCACTCTCTCCAAGGGGACAGCTTGAAGCTCTGTCTCAAAAAAAAAAAATTCCTCTATCTCTGCTGTTTTTGATATTTTGAGATGAGGATCACACGATTGAATGCTCTTCTGTAATCACTGAGTTGCACAGTGCTCAGGATCATCCTTCCAGCCTGTTTACTACCAAGGATCCTCACCCGACTCTGACACTGTGCCAGCTTCCCCCAAGGGCCATGCTGTGTCCCACATGTCTCTGCTCCCACAATGTTTCTGTTTGTTCACCTCTCTTTTTCTCCTCCTTGGACTCCCATCTCTTTGTCTAAGATCCATATGGTGCTACTCACAATACTGGGATGCACCCCTTCATTTTCTGGTTGGTTTCTTTCTCCAAGGGGAATATCTCAGCTCAACCTATGCCTAGAAGGGGCTTGCCACCTAGTATAGGACCTCAAGAAAAGGAACATATTTGGCTTGGCACCTGTGGCTCAACGGGCTAAGACGCCAGCCACGTACACCTGAGCTGGCGGGTTCGAATCCAGCCCAGGCCTGCCAAACAACAATGACGGCTGCAACCAAAAAATGGCCGGGCGTTGTGGCAGGCACCTGTAGTCCCAGCTACTTGGGAGGCGGAGGCAGGAGCCTCGCTTGAGCCCAGGAATTGGAGGTTGCTGTGAGCTGTGATGCCACAGTACTCTATCCAGGGTGATAGCTTGAGGCTCTGTCTCAAAAAAGAAAAAAAGAAAAGGAACACATGGGGCAGTGCCTGTGGCTCAGGGGGTAGGCTGCCAGCCCCATATACCAAGGGTGCTGGGTTTGAACTCAGCCCCGGCCAAACTGCAACAAAACATAGCTGGGCGTTGTGGTGGGCACCTGTAGTCCCAGCTACTCTGGAGGCTGAGGCAAGAGAATTGCCTGGGCTCAGGAGCCAGAGGTTGCTGTGAGCTGTGACACCATTGCACTCTACCAAGGGCGAAGGAGTGAGACTCTATCTCTAAAAAAAAAAATAAAAATAAAATAAATAAATAAATAAATAAATAAACCTGTTTAAAAAAGAAAAAAAAGGAACACACGAACAATGAATGAAACAAGCCTCGGTTCTTTACAGTCTGGCTTTATGTTTTCTAGTCTCTCTTGCCAATAGCTCTAGATTTGAAGTTAGACGTGCAGGCTCTGAGTCCAGACTTCCCAGATCTGCACCCCATCTATGTTCAGTTTCCTAGCTGTGCAAACGAGCAAGTTCACTTCACCTCTCTGTACCTCAGTTCCTCATCTGTAGATGGTATAATGATGGTATCTGCCTCAGGGTCATGGTGAGGCTTAACTGAGTTCGTGCATATTAAGTGCTGAGAGTCTGGTGCCTGTACAATGCTCCATAAATCTTTGTTGTTTTTATTACCAACTATCTAAATCACCACCAAGAAACTAGCTCCAGAGGTATTTCCTAAGCAATATATTCTGCAAGATGCCTAGTTCTTTCAGTAGCCAAGGGTCCTTAAAAGAGATTGATGTGGTCTTCGCTTCCATTATGTGTGAAAGATAGTAACGTAAGGGAACGGGTTGGAAGCTCAACCGGTGGATGCTTTCAGCAGCAAGAGAGTGTTTGTTATATTTAATTTTGATTTTATTTGCTTTTAGCAAATGAATGAGTTTTAATTTTTTTCTTTTTTGGAGACAGTCTCTGTCACCTGGGATAGAGTGTCGTGACATCATAGCTCACAACAACTTCAAACTCTTGTGCTCAAGCAATGTTCTTGCCTCAGCCTCCCCAGTAGCTGGGGCTACAGGGACCTGCCACTATACCCGGCTCATTTTATCCCCCCTATTTTTAGTAGGGATGGAGTCTCACTCTTGTTCAGGCTGATCTTGAACTCCTGAGCTCAAGCAATCTACCTGCCTCGGTTTCCCAAAGTGCTAAGATTATAGGCCACTGCACCCAGCCTGCTTTAAGCTATTTTTATCTTTTTTCTTTTTATCCTTTGAATGAGGTTTTTAGAGACAGGCGACATCTTGGTGGAGAGACTAGACATATAGTTTCCCGGGCTGTTAGTACATGGTATTCTTAGCCTTGAGGGGTTGGGAAGATTAGTGACCAGAAACTTTCCTTTTAGGAACATAGGGTTGAACAGAATTTTGTTGTTGAAACTGACACACTATTCCTAAAATGTATATGGAAATCCAAAAGATCTAGAATAGCCAAACCAACTTACAAAAAGAACAAAGTTGGAGGACTTTCGTTTCTTAATTTTAAACTTTGTATCAAGCTATAGTCAAGACAGTGTCATACTAGCATAAGAATAGACATACAGATCAATGGAACAGAATTAAGAGTTTCAATCTTTGTATTTATTTCCTTTTTTTTTTTAAAGTAAATTTATTTCAGGTTAATGTGAGGGTAAAAACAACCAGGTCAACCATATTTAATGTTGTTAGATAGAGTCCCTCTTGTGGTTTTGTCCCCCACAAAAAAGGTGTGCCAAACACTGCCACCCTGTGCCCATTCAGTGAGAACACCACAGCCCCCACCCATATTATCCCTCCACCCAACTTGAATTGAAATGCGTTTTTCTCCTATGTGGGCATGCATTAGATCATCCACTGGCTTCATATTAGTGTTGAGTACCTTGGATAATTGCTTTTCCATTCCTGTGATACTTTACTAAGAAGAATGTGTTTCAACTTGTATTTAATTTCAATTGATTTTTTTATGAAGGCACTAAGGCATTTTATTGAAAAGTGAATAATATTTCTAACAAATGATGCTGGGGCAATTGGGTATCCACATGATGAACTTAGACTTTATTTTATACCATACACGAAAATAAACTCAAAATGGCTCATAGGCTAAACGTAAGAACTAAAGTTTTAAAACATAAAACTTTTAGAAGAAAACACAGGAGAAAATCTTTGAAGTTAGGCAAAGATTTCTTAGACATAAGAACAAAAACAGTCTAAAATGGATAAATTGGACCTCAACAAAATTCAGAATTTTTGCATTTCAAAATACCAACTAAAGAAAATGAAAAGACAAAGAACAGAGTAGGAGAAAATATTTGCAAAACACATATTGTGTAAAGAATTTGTACCCAGCATATATATTCATGCACTTCAACAATAAGCATAAAAAAACGCATTTAAAAATGGAAATAGGCTCGGTGTCAGTGGCTCAAGTGGCTAAGGTAACAGCCACATATACCTGAGCTGGCGGGTTCAAATCCAACCTGGCCCCCCCAATCAACAATGACGGCTGCAACCAAAAAAAAAAAAAATAAAATAAATCTAAGTAACATGGCTACTATATGAATACAACTTAACACCTCCCAATATGGCCACTGATAAGATACACAACCATTTCCAATTACAGTTAAATAAATGGATATTCTATGGGAGGTAAAAACAAAAAACAAAAACTTTTATTAAGCACATAAAGCAAAAAAAAAAAAAAAAGTTAGGACAGACACTATGAAATGAGACCTCAAAGAGGATGAATCTAGGAGACATAACAGTTTGTTAATTTGAAACATACAGTGACAGTTAGAACCACAAAATACAATAGTAGAAAAAGGAAATTAACACTGGTTAAAGAAAGCAAAATAAGATGTTATAAAGGGTAAAATATGAGTAATTACAAATAATAGCAAACAGAGAATAAAAAATAAGCAATCACTTCAGATATAATAGGTTGACAAAGTCATTAGAGAAAAGGTAGATTTTAACTGATACAGTTTTGAATAGGTGAAATGTAGGTAGAATAATATATCAGAATGTAGCATATTTTTACATAGAAAACATTAAAGTAGGAAAGTTGAATGAGCTTTATTCTTTTATAGTCCTATCCAAGTTTCTAGTAAATTAATTATATTTTCTATAATACATATATCAGAAAGCAAAAAAGAAACTAGATTTCAAATTATATGAAGAATAAATCAAAAGGAAATTGGATACTTATGACTTAAAAAAGGAAACAACATCGAGATTAAAGAGTTACTAGGGAAAATATAGTCTAAAATTTTATAATTTATAAATATTCCATGACATTATAGAGATTCTCCAATTAAGTATTTAATTTTTACTTACATTTCTGGCTGATACATATAGTAAGATTATAGCATAAAGCTAAACCTTATCTTTTGAAATCACTTTATTGTTAAAAAATAGGAAAAGATACTTTTTTATTTCAAACATGAAAAAGTTTACTGAAGAAGATAAAGAAAGGTTTACAGAGTAAGAGTAAGAAACAGGTTTACAAAGCAAGATATGTTCACCATAGATAACAAATAGGCCTTCACTGCTGCCATAAGGAAAGGCCAAAATACTTATTTTACAGAATTTTATTTCTCTTTGAAGGTTAAGGGAGAACTTAAAATTACTAAATTATAGAGTACTTCATGAAAAACTCCTAAATATACTACTATTTTTTGAACTCTCCGAACATCCCTGAGAGAAGTTACTTTACAAAAGAAGAAATACAGTAAGAGAGCTGGACTGACAGTCTAAATTATATTGTACCTTGACTTGTTCAGATTTAAACCAGATTTCCAGACTTCAACCTCAATTTTTTTTTTTTTTTTTAGTATTATTACTATTAGGCCTCTCTTTTCACTATAATAAACATTATAATATAAGCTGAGTAAAGTTTCTGAAAATTATGGACAGTACCTGAGCCAGATATAACATGGGTAGCACACTAACCTAGAGCAATGGTTGATTCATTCATTCATTTATCAAATATTAGGCACCAACTGTACGTCAAGTGCTAACACTATAGTAGTTAGTAACGAAATAAACAAAGAGGAAATAAACATAGAAGGAAAAATCAGATAGTGACAAGTAAAATTCCATGAATCACATTACAATAATAGGAAAGAGTACCACTACTCTATCACTTCGGCTAAAGTACACTGCAGTCATCATAGCTCACAACCTCAAACTCCTGGGTTCTAGTGATTCTCTTACCTCAGCCTCCTGAGTAGCTGGGAATATAGGCTTGGACCACCATGCTCAGCTAATTTTTTTATTTTTTATAGAGATGAGATCTCAGTCTTATTCAGGTTGGTCTTTAACTCTTGACCTCAAGTAATGCCCCAGCTTCAGCCTAACAGAGTATTTGGATTATAGACATGATCCACTGGGCCCAGCCTGTTTGTGTATTTGTTTTTAAGCAAATTCATTAGAACATAGAATTTAGAAGAAAAAACATTTCATCAAATTATGCTATTATTGCATAAGACTTTTAGAATTTTCCTTTTGAAATTTCTTAGAGGAAAAATCTATTCATTTTTCACACACATGAAATTATTCTCTTACTTGTTAGCCAAAGCTAACAAAAGTCATATATATATTTTTTAATTCAGCTTCATTATTACTGGTCCTCATTTCTTAGAATAAACGTTAAAGAACTATTATGAACTAAGAGATAGCCACACTGAGCAAGAAGGCTGCAGAAACAATCTCAAGCTGGCAACAAAGTGATGGAACTCTTCAGAGAAGAAATTGATCAAGGTCATTTCATTGTGTAGTGCCTGCTTGCTAAGAGGGGTAATGGTCAAGGGTCATACATTTGAAATTACTGGAAACAAAATAACTTAAGGGGAGGACTGCCTTGAAATCAGAAGTTTTAAATTAGGAAGGTAGAGCCATTGTGGTAGTTCCTACTCTATTACTTCAATAACTGCTTTGGAATGCTAAAATTTACAGGAAGAATGCAAGAAAAAATAACCTATCTGATAACAACACAAGCATGATGGATTCATAGCCATATATTAAAGGAGGTTAACATCACCTGAGCTCCTCTGCAAAGGTAACTGACTATTCCCTTTTCCATAGTTCCCAGAACACTTTCACTCTTCATAATATTACCACACTTATTTGTAATAAGATATGTTCATGTCCATTTTCTCTTCTAGATTTTAAGGTATTTGACAACTTACTCACCTGGTTGTCTATTATCCACAGAAAGTAGCAAAACATCTCTGTCATAGCAGAACTCATAACATACTTATTGAACACTATCATATACTAGTTTTTTTGAAATGGGAATAAATAAAGTACTAAGGGACACATGATATTATGTAGTATAAATGTATATTTATTATTTATACTATATCTAACACTAATAATTTATTGTGTAGGATAAGAAGATGTACAAATAAGTTACTATGAAAATTTATGGAACTTTGATAGGAGAATTTGCTAAGTTTTCCAAAGGGTGGCCACATTTGAGAAAGATAACATTGATTTGAGTATAGAAAGTTTAGCTAGTATTTTCTAGACTAAAAACAAATTCTAGAAAGAAACGCAAGCATGTTCAGACACACTAAGGTATTAAAATTCTCACTCTCTCCAACAAATAAAAAAGAAATGAATGTGAGCTGATCAAGAATGTAAGAGTAAAGACTTACCTTTAAGTTTAAACTTAACTCTTGCAGTAAGTGGTAAACCATAAAAGGTTTTGAAGCAAAGGAATTACTTGATCAGTATTTGTGTAGAAAAAGATCAGAAGGATAAGAGAAAGGGATTGATTAACTACAGACACAGAAACCTGACAAAAGGCTATCAAAACAAACAAACAAACAAAGATTAGAATAAGTAAAAGAATGGATAAATTTAGCTACCTATCAAGTGACAAATGGCCTTATTTTTTTAACAGTATTGTTAATTCAAAAATCTATTTTTCAAATAAAATATATTATTAAAGAGAAAGTCTCCCTCAGAAAAGTTGAAAAAGAAACTTCTAATTTTTATTTTATATTTACCATTACCAGAGTTCTGTTTTATTCAAAGAATGCCAAAATAATTTTATAATTTAAAAAACTAAAATTCTATTTGAATATAAAACTAAAATTAATTTCAAGAATATTCCTTAAAAAGGTTTATATCACAATCTCCTGGTTCACATACTTCCTACCACCATATACCATTTAACTTAAAAACTCTCTCCAAATAATTCATTTTACTTGCTAACCTGCCACTCTAGATGACTATTTACATTTTTAAATTAGCTTTATTGTATTTAATTATATTTATGGTACAGAACAAAAGCTCAGAGGTTATTTTTAATACTTCTCACTTAGCAACTGTCACATATCGACATTATCACTAAATCCTGAAAATTTTACCTCCTAAATATTCTAAAAATTTGTCTCCACCTCTCCATCTCCAAACACCCTACCAAGATAAAACTCTGATTTCTCTCTTACAAGAACTACTACAATATCCTTTCTACTAGTCTACCAATACTCACTCGCATGCATATAGCTACCCATCATAGAAATTCTCCATACTGCAGCCAAAATGATCTTTTCAAAATAAAATCTGATCCTGCCAACATCACAGATACTGTCTTTATCATCACTTGAAGGATAAAACCTGATTCTTTAAGGGGAGCACAAGTCTCCACAAGGGTGTGGCCTCTTTCTCTCCAGCCTTATCTTACACCACTCTCTCTGGAACTCAATCACCTCCTTTAGTTCCTCCTGCTCTCCAAATTTCTTGCCACTCTTTATTCTGTTTGAAAGGTCATCTTCTTCAGCCAATTAACCAGTTTATACTGGAGGTTGAAATTTGTGAATTTTTTGCATTATTTGACAAGTTCTCTGCGTGCTAGCATCTGCAGCAGTGATTAACTCTGTGGACCACATGATATTATGTACCCTCAGGAGACAGACATGTGAAAAATCAGACCTCAGTGATAACCTTGAGCAGTAGAATATAGCTAACTCCCACATCACTGCCATTCCATTAATGGAAAATGAGCCATAAGTTGGTTAATGTCTACATTAACTCCACATGTAATATCAAACTTTACTTCTTCAAGAAAGCTTGCAGTGATCTTCCAAACCAAGTCAGTTCCTCCTACTTCATAATCTTAAAACTTATGTGAAATTTTCTTTTGTGCTATTTATTGAAATCTTATATTTATTTGTGATTACCTGTCCCTTTAATTCATAAGCTCTTACAAGTATCAGATATTTCGATCGTTTATGGTATCCACTATATCTTTACCACTCTGACAAAATGTACCAAACAAGTAACTTAAGTATGAAAAAAATACATGCATCTGCAATAAATTAACACAAAGGAGAGAGTACAAAGAAAGCATTTAGAATTTATCTATTGCTACTCTCATCACCAGAAACAACCATCATTAATGTTTTGCTACATATTTTTACAGATATTTTTCTAGAATTAACTACACTTTTATATATATATACACATACACACACACATATATAAATCTCTTAAACAGAATCATAATTAGGGTTGCCAGGTTTAGCAAATAAACATACAGGATGCCCAGCAACACTTAAATTTCACATTAACAATGATAGTAGTTATTTTCTTAATGTAAGTGTGTCTCAAACATTATTGTTGTATATCTAAAACTCAAATTTAACTAGTCTTGTATTTTTCTGGCAACCCTATTCATATACTTGTTGTTCTACAATTTGATTTTCTCCATTATGGATTCCAGATTTCATGTTAGATTTATTTGCAGGAGACATTTAGCTCTATCTCTTATAGGAAACTATTAATCTGAGTGGTAAAAGAAAAAAAAAGCATGCTATTTATAAATATAAAAAGCCACGTATCTTCTAAAAAGTAACTTTCTATTCTCCGTTTCATGAGGGAAAAAATAATCTATTTCAAGTATGAAAAACTGACAACCTCAAAATGCTACCAAAATTTCCCCCAAAAATATTCAGAGACAGGCATATGGCAGAAAGTTTTTATGCTATGAAAAACTTTTATAATTCAACATCTTGTGCATTTCAAAAAAAAAAATAAATTATTAAACTTTGTATTACTATTTTATCATTAAAATTATGTAAGAATACAAATAACTTATACTTAAGAACAAAACACTATAAATTACTACGAAATAAAAGTATTTCTTGAGAAGGTCCTTAATTATTCTATAAATATAAAATAATATGGCTAACCTTACAACAATTAAAGAAAATTTTTAAATGTTAATGCTAAGCCTAGTGCTCTGATCAAAATTACCCTATTTGGCAAATTATCCTGAGCGTGGCTCCAGGAAGGGTTCCTGAGAAATTAGTCACATTATGCGAGAGGTCTAGATTGAGATACTTGATTTCCACGAGTTTCAACAGCTGATCAAGATGCCTGGTAAACCACATGTTTCCAAGAAAAAGTCTCAGCAGTTAAAAAGAAATTCTAAAAGAAAAACTGATGATGATGAAGAGTTGTCAGAGAAAAAGATTAGGAACACAGGAAAAAGAAATAAAAATCACCCAAACCATCTGTCTTCTAAAGCACAAACAAAGCATACTAATATAAAACAGATAAAGATAGCACCCAACAAAAGGAAAACCTGGCAACCACTTTCAAAGAGAGAGCATTTGCAAACAATAATGGAATCAGTAATAATAACACTTTTGAGTAATAGTAGTCAAGAAAAAGAAGAAATGCAGTATCATCTCAACTTACTGAAAAAAAGATTGCTACAACTTTGTGATATCCTGAAAGTCCCTCCTGAAAAGCTGAAGGATTTAACTCATGTGTTAAGTCTATTGGATGTGGAAAGGGCACGGGAGCAAGCTAATAAAGAAGGTCTGGCCTTATTGCAGGAAGAATTGAAAAAATGGTTGAGACTGCAGAATTGATGACTGAGGATATTCAGAGCCTAAAGAACAAAATTGAAATTCTGGAAAGTGAGGTAGAAGAGGAAGAGAAGACACTAAAACAAGTGCTTCAAATGGATAGCGGTAGTGTATTCTCTCTTCCAAACCACCCAAACTTCAGAAAGAAATTTTGACACTAATTCCAAACCAGAATGCTCTTCTAAAGGACTTGGATGTTCTTCATAATTCCTCCCAGATTAAGAACATGCTAATGCTCATTAAAGAAGCCTATAAAAAACTGGATATCACCCGGAGAGTATTTTTCTTAGATTGTCCCATATTAATGTTTATGATTTATAAAGCTATTAAGCTATGATGATAATGCAGAGGCTGAGGCTTCTGCAGGATTTATTATGCCCTGATAGGCACTTTAAAATTAGCCTCTGTAGGTCCATCATTAGTATCTAATGCGGTTCTAAAAACTCTTTTTAGCAGTGGTCAAATCTAGGAAATCAACATTTATATTGTTGTATCCGCAATTATTTGCCTAAAACCATTAAAAGAATAATAGGCATAACCTAATAGTTTCTAATGGTTAAACAGAACTCATTTATTGGCTTGGCGCCTGTGGCTCAAGTGGCTAAGGCACCAGCCATATACACCTGAGCTGGCAGGTTCGAATCCAACCTGATTCGAACAAACAACAATGACGGCTGCAACCAAAAAAAAAAAAATAGCCATGGCATCACAGCTCATAGCAACCTCAAACTCTTAGACTCAAGCGATTCTTTTTGCCTCAGCCTCCCAAGTAGCTGGGATTACAGGTGCCTGCCACAAAACCTGGCTGTTATAGCTGCCATTGTTGTTTAGCAGGCCGGCCAGGTTGGCATCCGCCAGCCCCTATGTATGTGTCTGATGCCTTAACCACTGAGCTATGGGCACCGAGTCCACAGATGACTTTTTAAATAACATCAACTTATTAGAACATATATTATCTGTAAATATATGACCTGAAATTTGACCTACAAAATATCATAATGAAATACAGATTGAAGAAATTTCTGTGCCCATGCATGTCTTTCACGTCTGCAACCCAAGCATGTTGGGAGGTCAAGGTGGGAGGATTATTCAAGGCCAGAGCTTTCAAATCCAACCTGGGTAACATCACAAAACCCCATTTATATGCATAGAAAAAACAAACAGCCAGGTGCAAGGACGTGCACTTGTACTCTCAGCTACTTGAGAGGCTGGGATGGAAGGATGATTTGGGCACAGAATTAGAAGGTGCAGTGAATGTGATTGCACTCCTGTCTGTGTAACAGAGATCGAGACTGATCGAGGAAAAACAAAGAGTCCGTGCAGGAACACCACAGCCTCTGCAGCATTGAAACACTGAGAATGACTGAACCAACCTCCTGCTGTCAGACATTTATGTTGATTCCACATTAAAAAACAAGACGGAATAAAACACTCCCTATCACTGATCTCTGTCTATCTGTCCATACTTTTTCTGGTCATAAACAATTGGGCATGAGAAACACAAAGATTCACCAAATTTGAAATCTACTAGAAAATCAGGCAGAAAAGATCCCCTCTAATAGCACCCCCTTTCCAGAGTATATCAACTTAACCCAGGACTTCCACGTCCAGCTGGTCTAATCCTCCTCTAGGGAGAGCTGGCAGTGCACCCAGATATGGCCCCTGAACAGCCCCTGGTGCCTTACAGCACCGACACCACAGGGTGACACCACCTTCCTAACCCAGGGCTGGGGGCAAAGCCTTTCCCAGGTCTGCACCCAATGGAGCCTCTTCACAAGGTCAGGTCACTGGGTCTCAGTGACATGGCATCAAAGTGAAGATGACAAGAACTGAAGGAAGGCATGGGAGCAAATATATCACTGAGAATGGCTCAGAGTCAGACAAGATCAGCAAGTCCAGTGCCCAGTTCTGAGAAAGGAGAAAGACAGAATAATCCACAGAGAGTATCACTGTACCTGAGTAAGAGCCATTCTGAACTGCTCTTCTTTCTTCTTTCTCTGGATCTGAGCGTCTTCCTTACCAAATATGAATCATTAAATGTCAATCCTGAATGTCAAAAAATATGGTATTCAATGCTGAGAATCAACACACCCCTTTCTGTACCATAATCTCACGGAGAGGAAAGACTTCCCAAGTATGAAGACAGTTCTCTCCTGTCTATAACACCAGGAAAATGCAGGGACAATACACTCCTACAGGATGATGAACTAGTGATTCTCTGACGCCCTCTTCAGGCTTCACCACCCTCCTGGTAATACCTGCACACATGTTGCAGCAGAGGAGAGCTGGGCTGCCCTGAGCTCCCCTCCAGGGCATAGCCCCAATCCTGAGGAGAGCACAGCCCTTCACCCCTCTGTGATCACAGGCTGAGCTCAGCCCTAAGCAGCGAAGAACACAGAGTCTTGGTGCTCAGTGCTAGATAGATTGGACTCACCTGGTCACTGAAACCATTACTGAAGGTGGGTCCCAACATGATTTTGTGAATGAGAAGGGGACACAAGAGATGTATTTGAAAAAGCCTCTGCACACTAATGTGACAAAATGCTTGAGCAACACTCAGAGGGCCGTGGACAGGACCCCTCCCAACTTCTGATTTTGCTCTCACCTTGGAGACTTGTCACTAGTGTACTGACAGTGAAAGGTGAGGGACCCACAAGAAATACACCAGTATGGAATATCAGGGGCTGGGAGAGGGTTAAGAGGTGAATGAAATATTAAATAGGGGACAGAAGTCCCAGTGAGAAGGTAACATAAGAATTAAGAGGTAAGGGCTTGGCACCCATAGTTCAGTGGTTAGGGCACTGGCCACATACACCAGGGCTGGCGGGTTTGAACCCCACCGGGCCTGCTAAACAACAATGACAACTACAACAAAAAAATAGCAGGGTGTTGTGGTGGGTGCCTATAGTCCCTGCTACTTGGGAGACCAAGGCAAGAGGATTGCTTAAGCCCAAGAGTTTGAGGTTGCTGTGAGCTGTGATGCCACAGCACTCTACCAAGGGCAACATAGTGAGACTGTGTCTCAAAAAAAAAAGAAAAGAAAAAAGAAAAAAAGAATTAAGTGATAAGGAAAGAAGGGTGTATGTTACCTGCAGCTGAGGAGCAGGAGAGTTCTAGAAAGACAGAGGTCCATCATTAAGGTGCTGAGGCAGAAGCAACATGGGGAAAAGGAAGAGGCCCATGAGGCTGGAACAGAGGTAGCGAGCAGGACAAGCCAATGAGGCCAGAGCAGGGAGAGGCCAGGCCTGCACAATTATATCTCCTGTGTCTCAAGAGAAGTTTCCAAAGAATGTATTTCCCCAGCTGTTGGTTTTTTTTTTTTTTCTTTTTTTTGAGACAGAGTCTCACTTTGTCATCTGGGTAGAGTGCTATGGCATCATAGCTCACAGCAACCTCAAACTCTTGGGCCCCAGTGATCCCCTTGCCTCAGCCTCCTTAATAGCTGGGTCTATAGGTGTCTGCCACAATGCCTAGCTATTTTTAGAGATAGGGTCTTGCTATGGCTGAGGCTAGTTAGAACTCATGAGCTCAGGCAATTCACCCACCTTGACCTCCCAGAATGCTCCCCATCTATTTTAAGTAAAACATATATTTTCTTCTTTGTTTCATACAAGAGTGTGCTGAACAAATCATTGACTGGTCATGAGTTAACTTGGGTTTTCACACCCAAATGTTATTGACCACTCATAAGTTAACACGTATTAGCACCTGTATTAGCTATTGCAAATTTTTTTTTTTTTTTTGAGACAAAGCCTCAAGCTGTCACCCTGGATAGAGTGCCGTGGCATCACAGCTCACAACAATCTCCAATTCCTGGGCTCAAGCAAGTCTCTTGCCTCTGCCTCCCAAGTAGCTGGGACTGCAGGTGCCCGCCACAACGCCTGGCCATTTTTTTGGATGCAGCCGTCATTGTTGTTTGGCGGGTCTGGGCTGGATTCGAACCCACCAGCTCAGGGGTACGTGGTTGGCGCCTTAGCTCGCTGAGCCACAGGCACCAAGCCAGCTATTGCAATTTTTAAAACACAGGGTAATGTTGGATATTGTAAAAGCTTTCTTGATTGTGTCACCAGAATAATAACCTGTAACATAAGATTGCTTCTGAGTAAAATTACTAATCAACAATGTGTTGACTGGGGGCAGTGGTTCAGAGTAATCCTAGCAGTCTGGGAGTCTAAAGCAAGGGGATTGCTTGAGCTCAGGAGTTTGAGATCAGCCTCAGCAAGAGGGAGACACCATCTCTACTAAAAATACAAACAAATTAGCTGAGCATTGCGGTGAGTGCCTATAGTCCCAGTACTTGAGAGGCTGAGGCAAGAGGACTGCTTGAGCCCAACAGTTTGAGGTTGCTGTGAGCTACAACCCCATGGCACTCTACTGAAGGCAACAAAGTAAGACTCTGTGGCACAACAACAACAACAACAACAAACAGGGGAAACATGAGTATGCCATGGCTTACTCATATTAATTATCCCACACAATCACCTCAAGACTCATCTGGGCTCAGGGCCCCTCTGTCTTCATTTCCTTGTGTTTCCCTTCCTCATTCTCCACAAACCTCTCATCCTCACCTTCTCTCCCCTGCTCTTGCTTTTCCCTTCTCCTGTGTTTCCCCCTAGGCTTCTGCTCCTCATTCTGAGACCCTCTCCTGCTCTTTCTCCTCTCCTTTTTATCCCATCTTTTAACTGCTCTGCGCCATTCTGGAAACGTGTGTTACCTTTTGCAGCTCTTTCTCCTCAACCTTTTGACTGTCCCAATCTCACATTATCTCTCCCTCTTTCTCCCCCATCTCTGCTTCCTTTCTGCTCTCCCTTTCAAGTTTCCTCTTCCTTGTCCCACCCTGTCTTCTCTCTCCCATCCAGCTTTGGTTTCTTCTCTGCTCTCCTTGTCAGCAGGTGCCCCTTCATGGTGTCCCAGCATCAGGCTGTTCTGTCTGCTCTGACTCCCAATCATTCCTGCCCTCCCAGGACTCTCTGTCTGAGCTGCCTCCCCCTTTGCTGGCCTCTCCCTATGTTGCTGTCCTTCATTTGTCAGGAGATGCCGGTTCTTGCTCTAAATTGCTTCAGGGACTTTTCTACCCCTGCTGGTGTCCTGCCTTCTGCTTTCCTTCTCCTGCCTCCTGGCAAATCCCTCCCAGGTCCTCTACTGGGGACTGTTCATGGGTCTCCCTCACTCTTCCTCTCTTAAGTTTTCCTATTTCCTCTCTCTTGCTCTCCATGTCCTGTTACTCCACACATTCATAAGTCCGAAATAGGAATAATATGCTCACCTGAAGAGCTGACAAGAATTAGAGATGAAAGGACATTTGTTGTCAATAAGAAGCCCCGATCTCTTCTCCCAATCCCCACTTAGATGAAGTGATGACTGAGAACTGTCCTATGGAGCTGATCCTGCTAAAGACAGTGGCAGGGTGGGTCTGAGGATTAGCACAGAGGTGGGGTCTGCAGAACCCCAGGACCACGGAGAGGACTCAGCTCCTCCGGGACCCGGGCCGCAGCGCTGCCCTCCAGTGGCGACTCGGGAGAGGCCTGGAGCACGGAATGGCGTGAATCCCCCTCGCGGATGAGGACTCTGGGGACGCAGAGGAAGAGCAGGGGTCACTGAGGGGCTGTAGGGAGGGACACGGTGTCAAAAGTGGTGTGTCCCTAGCCGGGCGTTGTGGTGGGCGCCTGTAGTCCCGGCTACTCCGGAGGCTGAGGCAAGAGAATCGCCTAAGCCCAGGGGTTGGAGGTTGCTGTGAGCTGTGACGCCACAGCACTCTACCGAGGGCGAGAAAGTGAGGCTCTGTCTCTAAAAAAAATTTAAAAAAAAAAAAGTGGGGTCTCCCGGGCCCTGTGGCAGAAAGATCGGGAACAGGACCTGCCTCAGGGCGACTCAGCTCGCAGAGAAGCGACCCTGTAATCTCACTGGCACAGGAATTCACTCGGGGCGGAAAGGGCCGTGCGGAGATTTAAGGTCTTTACGGCCCGGATCCCAGGCATAGAAGCACTGGGGACTGCAATGTGAACACCTAATCGGAAAAAGGGAAGCTCACCAGCCGCCGGGTCCCCTTCTTTCCTCTCCGGCGGCTTCCGGGTCTGTGGGAACCTGTGGGCGGAGAAGAGGCGGCGGCGGGGCGGGGCCCGATGGTGGGCGGGGCAGGAGTAGGGCGGGGCCTTCGCTTGGCCGGTGCCCAGTTTCAAGGGTTTATGGGACAAAACCTACCATGAGGCTGGGGCGATTCAGGGTCCGGGATCAGAAATCTGGCTGGCAGCGTCAATGTCCACTGGTGATTAAATCAAGGAACGTTCCTCCAATTACAATTATGTTCTCCAAGTAGACTGAACACCTCAGGGATGTCTGTAGGAGGGGCAAACACTCAGTGGCTTAATTGTCATTCTTTTCATGCTGTCGCCCAACAGAACACACTGAACATCCTTTTCCTTTGTATTCCCCGCTCACACCTGAGGACGGGCTTCAAACCTGAGCTCAGTTTCAGAGTTTCAGAGGGACAATACCTGACAGGCATGGAGGGCTCAGGCCAGTGAAGGTACTTAGAAAGTATGATTTTATTTAAAAATTGTCATATTCTTTTTTTCTTTCATGAGTCCTACTCTGTTACCCTGACAGGTGGAGTGCCTGTCATGTCATAGCAACCTCAAACTCTTGGGCTCAAGTGATCCTAATGCTTCAGCCTCACAAGTAGCTGAAATTACAGGTGCCCACCAAGATACCAGGCTAGTTTTAGAGATGGGGTCTTGCTTTAGCTCAGGTTGGTCTCGAAATCATGAACTCAAAAAATTCCCCTGTCTGGGCCTCCCAGAATGCTAGGATTACAGGTGTGAACCACTAGGCTGGGTAGATTTTTATATATTTTAGGTTGCCTCTTTGTTTTCTCTTCTCCAATGATCCTCCTGCCTCAGCACCCCAGGGAGGTGGGATTTTAAGTGTGCAGCACTACATCCAACTTGAAATTATAAATGATTTTGTCATGTAATTTTTAAAAGTAATTTTGGATGAAATGAAATCTATTGGGTGACAGTTTTCCCTGCACAAACACCAAACATCTTGCTTTCCTGGAAGACTCACTCTGAATAGAAATACCATCCAGAGGAAGGTGGCAGAATGGCCTCTTAAGGATTCAGCAATAAGAGATTATCTCCTCCTCCCAAAGTCAAGTTGAAGTCTGAGGGATTTTCCTTTTTATCCCCTTTTCATTTACCTCTGCAGATGCTGATTAACTCCCACCTATGTGATTTTCAAGCATCTGATCTGAGACAAGGCTCAAATTATGAAATTTCAGTTCACCATCTTATACCGTCCCAAAGTTATCCCTATACTAAAAACTTTAAGGCGCACTGCTTTTTTCATGTTGATAGAGAACTGAGTTTTTGTCTGCCATTGTCCTATGATTATGCTCCTGACAGAAAATGTCTCCAGGCTCGGCGCCCATGGCTCAACGGGCTAAGGCGCCAGCCACGTACACCTGAGCTGGCGGGTTCGAATACAGCTGCAACCAAAAAATGGCCGGGCGTTGTGGCGGGCGCCTGTGGTCTCAGCTACATGGGAGGCGGAGGCAAGAGACTCACTTGAGCCCAGGAATTGGAGGTTGCTGTGAGCTGTAATGCCACAGCACTCTATCCAGGGTGACAGCTTGAGGCTCT
>CAUYON010090743.1:0-119348 GCA_963573935.1 Arctocebus calabarensis
TTGTAGAGACAGAGTCTCACTTTATCGCCCTCCATAGAGTGCCATGGCGTCACACAGCGCACAGCAACCTCCAGCTCCTGGGCTCAGGTGATTCTCTTGCCTCAGCCTCCCAGTAGCTGGGACTACAGGCGCCCGCCACAATGCCCGGCTATTTTTTGGTGCAGTTCGACCAGAGCCGGGTTTGAACCCACAAGCCCCGATATATGGAGCCAGTGCCCCACTTGCTGAGCCACAGGCACTGCCTCATTTTTTGTCTATATTGTTGTTACTCTTGATTCTTTTAAATGCCTCTATAAGTATTCTAAAATACTTTTTAATTCATTTTGTGACCTTTAGGCAAATTATTCAGTCTCTCCGTGCCTCAGTTGGGAACACTAATAGTACATAGTTCATAGATTGTTGGAATTAAACAAACTACCAAGTAAAGCTCCTAGCATATAGAATCACTATATAAGTGTCTGTGATTATCTTTAGCTTACAATTTATTTCTGTTGCACACATGATGGATTATTAAAGAAAAGCTGCCCTGATAGCTGTATCTTCTCTGCATAGGTTTGCAAAGCACTTTTCTTAATATTAGGCCCAGATTCTAGTTTGTGGGAGTGGCGTACACTTACAAGAAATCTGGGTCATGTCTCTAAAAGGTTCAAAGGCTGCAAATGATAATGTAGCTTATGTGCTTCTGGGAAGCCCTTTCCCTGATATCGTCTCCAGTTCTCCTCCGTTCATGATAGCAGTCTAACTGGGACTTTCCAGGGACTACAGCTCAGTTTCCAGATTCAAAAATCCTTCTATAGAATAGAATCTATGCCTTAATATGTTCAAAATATTTCTCGATATATGCTGTGCCTAACAGAAATTCCTCAAATCAACAGACAGTCATCTATGCTTGACCAATATCAATTTAAGTTGCCATAGATTTTTCTAGCAATGATGTGGAATTTCTTTCCTATTTGTAACTTCACTTCGATAATATTTGGAAGATGGAAAGGTGGATGCCTGTGTTCACACTGCCCTTATTCATGGTTAAACCATTTATTAGGAGTGCCATGCGGGATGGTGCCAAGTCTGCGTGTACTTTGGTGTCCCGCGTTCTCCCTGCTTCTCAAAACACACTTGCATTTTAGTCCCAGTTGAACTTTCAATTTACTTTCCTTTTGCCCTCAGGCTTGACTAGATTCACTAACAGCAAGAGTTATTATGGTCTTTCAGCAAGAGTGAGAGAGGGAGAGGAGATGAGATGAGATATTGCTCAGAGATCCTTGATTGCACTGCCCGGAAACACTCAGCTTACACTAGCTTGAGTCCCAGCCCTGTTCTAGGCCAGGTGGATAGCACTGCAGTATTTAGTCTGAGCACAGTTACAAAATAAAACTTTTCCTTGGATGGATAGTCTAGTACTATGAATTTTTTCCTTTAATCTTAATCACTGTATATCCCGCCATGCATAAATCTAAAGAAATAAAGCTTTTTCCATAGGAATGCTGGTCAAATAGATTCGGGTCCATAATCAGGCCTAAATTTTTTCTCATTAAAACATTATCTTATTACAAGTACTTATCCCTTTTGTATTTTTGCATTATCCTGAGGTATGCTAATCACGACTCAATGTTACCTCTTATGACTCCAGTACATTACATCCTTATTTTTTTTCCCCTCCAAATTTCTTGTAGAAAGTCAATCACACCTAAGATCAACAGAACTTCTTTCATAGCTTTGACTGTTTCTTGCTAAAAACTAGTTTAACTATTTAACTGGTATAAGTAGAACTATTAAGTGCCACTTAATCGACTTTCTAAAAAATAATTCTTAAGAAACTGGATATCTGTATATGTCAGGATGAAATGTAGTTCAGTTTGCTACTTGGGACTGAAGTAGGGAAAATAGAATGATTTCCTTAATTTAATAAAATTACATAATAATGGATAAGTGTGATTATCTGGCTGATATGTACATCCTCAGAAAACATTATGCAACTCTTATTTTAGTGTTTGGGGTCCATTGCCTTTTTGCTCATTCTAATAAGCAAGTGTTTTGAGCTGGTCCATCCCTGCTCCTCTGCACTGTTGATCCAATAGTTGGACAGTGTCTAGTCCACTGAGGCTGCAATAATAACTACCATAAACTGGATGACTTATAAACAACATGCATTTGTTTCTCACAGTTCTGGAGGCTGGGAAGTCCAACATCCAGATGCTAGCAGAGTTAGTGTCTGAGGGCTCATTTCCTGGTTTACCAACTGTGCCTTCTCATTATGTCCTCACATAGTGTACGGAGCTAAAGAACTTAGTTGAACCTATTTTATAAGGTGCTAAACGAAACCCAGTCAAGAGTTCTCACTCTCATGACATCTCCAAAGTCCCCACCTCCTAATACCACTGCCTTGGGTGGTAAGATTTCAACATACAGATATAGGGGAAGATAAAAAACCTTCGGATGGTAAAACTTCCTTTACCATCCATGGTAAAACAAATAATTCTTGACTCAGACAGGAAGTAATTATTTTAATCTGGAGTATAGCCGAGTGCTGAGTTATGAAGTCAAAATACCTAGACTACAACTTTCACAAATATATAAAAGGAATGACTTAATTGTGTTCATTCCAGAATGATGTCATATTTAAAAACTCATCACCAAACTGGCAAACATGAATTTGATTCTTTTATCCTATGCCTCCAAGGACTTTAAAGTAGCCGTATATCATGACCTTCTGAAGCACTTCCCCTTTTTCTCTTACAGTTCTCTTGCACTAAATATTTTATTTGACCAAACTTACCCCACTCACTCTTTTAATATGAATATTAACCTTATTAGCTCTGCTAAGTCCTTTCTTTCCTCCCACCTCGACTCTCCTCTTCCTTAACCAGTTGTTTAATTTTGTGTCACAAAAGGTAAGGAGCAGATTGGAAAAAAAATGACTCATGCACAGAGGATGAGAAAACTGGACTGGGAAATATAAGGAATTTCTCTAAAGGCAACATATCCCCAGGTTATTCTGTTTAGTTGTGCAGGTTCTGCACTGCACAATTCTTCTGTGAACTTAATTTTTATTTCTGCATACTCAGTAAAAATCATTACAAGATTAGCAGGTTTCATTTGTTAATTCTTCATGAAATTTATGCTTTTTATACCATCAGATGGTACTTAGCCCTTAATGTTCTCATTTAAGTGTAAGTATGCAACATTTCATATTAACAGACAATAGGTGCTCAAAAAAAAAGTAATTATACTGCTGGACTAAATACGAGTTGTGATTTAAGGCATTAAAATTCCAGAAAAAAATGGCTTGGGGCCAGTGACTCAAGTGGTTAAGGCACTAGTTACATACACTTGAGCTGGTGAGTTCAAATACAGCCCAGGCCCGCCAAACAATGACGGCTGTAACCAAAAAATAGCTGGACATTGCAGCAGGCACCTGCAGTCCCAGGTACTTGGGAGGTGGAGGCAGGAGAATTGCTTAAACTCCAGGAGTTGGAGGTTGCTATGAGCTGTGATGCCATGGCACTCTACCCAGGGTGACAGCTAGAGGCTCTGTCTCAGAAAAATAAAAATAAAAATTAATTAATTAATCAATTAATTAAAATTCCAGAAAAAGAGAATTGGTATTTGTTTAATAGGAATATTTTCTAGGCATTATACTAGATACTTATTTTTTAAACAAGTATGTTCTTTATTTGTATGCAGCATTATAATCTCAATATTATTCACTCCTTTATTAGCAAATTTTTCTTATATGCATTTAACAAGTTAACAGTGTTAAACTACATTTCACTACCTGTCAAACACCAAGTGTAACTTAGAGAAAAACAGAGAGATGGTTGGAACACTGAATGAAAGGCTGAGAAAGACCAAGAAAGATACTTTAGAAGCATTTAAAGGAGATGGTCAGGAAAATTAGATTCCCGAACACCATTGGATTTCCCCTAATGTTTAGAAGGGTTTTACAAAATCATTTTTAAAAGACATTAGGTTAGAACTAAGGAATCAGAGGAACTCACACTTTGAGATCTTAACCAAGTATTCAAAGTTCCTAGATTGACAGAAGACCTAAGAAAAGGAGTGAGCAAAGAGTGAAGAAAGTGGAGATGGAAGGCAGAGGAGTGGCAAAGACAGGTAGCAAGAAGCATAGAGTTGTGCCTAGAGGCAACTCACCAAGAATTGAAGAATAAAAAGCCATAGTCACAATTCTGGTAGATGGACTACAAGTAAAAGAAGAGAAGGCCTGGGCTGGGAACTTACAACGTCCAGGTGATAATAAATTCTAAAGCTGTACAGGAGCAGGCATGAGGTACACCAAAGCCTAAGACATTTTCTAAGAGTAAGATGTTGGCATCCTTGCTAGACTAATTCCAACCTACATGGCTGATTTAAGAGTGTAGGTCCCCAGAGTGCAACGTCCTTGGCAGGTCTCATGTCTAAGGGCAACACAGAAGGGCACCAAGCCAGGTGAGCACAGAGAATAAATTCAATTACTTCCACATCAAGTGAAGAGACAACAGATTTCATTATTCTCCTATAGCTTTTCAGTAGTTTCCTAAAGCTTTACCATTCTGACTACTCTCAATAAGCCACTATTGCTGAAGATTTGCTGTACAAACATATATTGACCATGCTCAAAGCCCCAATTTGTCCTGAGCCTGTGATCTGGAACACAGCAGGCAGCATGGAAGTTATTCTTATTTTATGAAGGGAACTATGGGACTGAGGATCAAAACCTACCCAACCATTGATATAACTAAACCATAGATATAACTAAACAAGACTGATGAAATTAACTAATTTAATTAATTAAATTCTTGTCAAAAAGTAATAACTTTCAGACTGATTGAAGAAAACACGATCCTGCTACTCAGATGCTTTGATTGGGGGAAGGTTCGTTTTTATGATAGATAACTTTAGTCCATTTTTATTGTGATCTTCTCAGGCATTTCTGCATAGATTACTCTGCCCAGCAGGGAAAGTCCTCGCAGAAACATGTTTCAGAATGGTACCTACTAGTCGTCACAGTCTCCCACCCTGCTCAGCTGTCCACCTCCTTCTCTTCTTCTCCTTCCAGCCTTTCCTTGTCTTCACCAGTGCTTGTCTTGCTCTTCTCATCTGGTCTGGTTCTGGCTCTTGGGGGGGTTTTGGTTTTTTAATTAAATATTTGTCCTTCTGCTCTGAAGCTTCCTTCTTGCCTTTCAATTCTTGCCCATGTGGTTCCAGAGCTTCTTTTCACAGGATTAAGAACCTGTGGAACTCCATCTCTTCCTTGACCTGCAGCTCATCACTGGCAGTGTCCTGTGCTTCCCCTTCACATCCAAGTTGTTGCCACAAGATGCGGCCTACAGCACGAAGACAATGGCGTCGCGGGAGATGGCGCTCTGGGCCTCCTTGGAGACGCTGACGCCATCCCGAAGCGCCTCCTTCGTGATCCTGGTGAAGACAGCGTTGGGAGGGCTTCGGTCCTCGGGCCTCTCTGCCATGGCTGCTGCCAGGCCTGAGCTTCCCTCAGTCTCTGCGGGCAGCTTCCGCATCCGGACTTCCTGCTTCCTTCTCCCGACTTGCGCATTGTGTGGTCTGACCCTCGCAGGTTTCCGTCCAGCCGGATGTTTCCCACATTGCGTCCCATGGGTCCCCTCGGCCATGGCGCACTTCCTGTCCACCTAACACCGCCTCCACCTTAAATCGCAGCTGCTCCAAACTTTCTGGCCCCCTGGTTTGGACCAGCGGGGCCTTCAGTCCGGCTCCACCGCACCCTGCCTGTCGGCTCCAGCGCCGCCCTTTCTGTCTCACACCCTGGCCGCTTCTGCAACAGTGCTGCACACTTCATTTAATTCCCGCAACAAGCCTGAAGAGAAGGCCAGTTTGAAGATTTTACAGTGAGGAGATAAAGAATCGAAGAGGTGGCCAGCAGGAAAATGGTTGCGGCAGGATTTGAATTTAGATTAGAGCCCAGGGTTTGTGTACTGTTTTAGATGAACTAAAAGAAAATATAACTAAGCTTACTACCTTTATGAATGTTTTCTAAAAAGCAAATAAAACATTTTTAATAGCCAAAGTGTTGATTTCCTCAATATCCTAGCTGAAATCGCTATTTTTATGCTTTGCTATAGGCATGTATGAAACAATAGCTATGAAACTCTGAACTCTAAATGCTACCTCAAAATTTTATAGACACCAGATCTCTAACACACTCATAAAGATCACATAGGTCATAGCTGCAAACAATGCAGGGATGCTGGGAATCTTGAAGCTTAGAAATTCTGAAGAACTTTTAAATGCAACCTGAGTTAATTGACACTATCTGATAATTAATAAACAATTACCTGTATAGAGAGCAAGGATCTTGCCTTGAGTCTCTGATAGTTAGATGAGAGTCTGGGTCCTAAACTTTTGAGTTAATATTGGAATATGTTAAGACATTTGAGGCCATTGGAATGAAATGAATGTATTTTGTAAGATTGGACATGAATTTGGGGGGACCAGGAGAAGAATAATATGGTCTAAATGTTCGTGTCCTCCTCCTCCCCCAGTTTATATGTCGAAGTCCTACCGCCACCACCACCATCATGATAGTATGCCCATATTAGGAGATGGAGCCTTTGGGATCATGACTAGGTCCTTATAAATGAGATTGGTACCATTATAAAACAGGTTCATGGGAAGTCATTAACCTTTTTTACTCTGTGAGGACACAGCAAGAAGTTGACAGCCTGCAAACTGGAAGAAAGTCCTTACTAGAAACTATGCTGCCTACCTGCTCTCAGACTTTCCAGCCTCCATAACTGTGAGACATAAATTTATTGTTGGCAAGCCACCTAGCTGATAATATTTAGTTACAGCAGCCCAAACTAGGTACCTATTGATAGTACTACTCTCTTAAATATGTCTGTAAATATATCCCACTGCAACTATTTCAATTCTGCACACCATTGCCAGTGTATTAAAAGAGTAGGCTCTTAATTGGGCTTGACTTCAGCCATACCTCTCTTCAATCAAGACAGTATTTCTAAAATACAAATTGTATAGCACTAATCTGTTTCCGTGGCTCAACTGTACCCTCAGAATTAAATATTCCCTGGCATGATATATAAATTCTTAATCTTCCCTGATTTTCTCTTTCTCTTCTGGCTTTCTTTGTAACTTCAACCTTTCTCCTTCCTTTCACAAGCTACACCCTGCCCCAGAGACACTAAACACTATCTAATTCCTGTGTTTTAACTTTGCCCTCAAAAATATCTCATGCCTATCTCTTCCCTTGAGCTGTGTGACACCTGCTTCTCAAGGATGATTTCATTTAGATTTTGTCTTTTCTGGGAAGATTTCTTAGGCTGGTTAGTTGCTATTTTCATGTACCATATCCATAACTACTTCATAGTGCTTATTTATTATTCTGTCTATTCTCCAAGCTATGAGCCCCAAGTAATGTCTCTCTAGGAGCTGTGTCTCCAAATCTTAGAATAAAGCTCTCTCTTCTAGATATCTAGATAGCTATCATTTGTTCTCAACACCCACAAACTCTTGTTCCTTGTCTTGGAGACTAAACATGTATCAGTTGGATCCTCATAACTTTCAGCTGGCTACCACTAAAGGGAGGCCCTGGTATGAGATGAAAAAGAGAGTGAGAGTGGGATGTAGAAGTTTGATTCCTTTTCTGGTCACCTTGGAACCACGGCATCCCTCCACTAAGGCCATGGCTCATTCCAACTCTCTTTCCAGGATATGACAACCATTTTCTCCCATTGTCCCTTCATATTTGCAGGCTGTGGACAATAAATATTTATTTAACTACCTTGAATTGAATCACTTTGAGTGAAATACTTTTTTCCCCTGGTGGATATATTTTGTAGAGTAAAGAAAGCAAATGAGTTTTTTTCATGTCTTACTAGCCATTAATTGTACACTGTAAGGATCAGTGTTTCCAATACTGCTTTTGGTATTTAGATGGGTATACAAAATAACACTTTATATTTCAATAATCATTTATTTTAATATACAGTAGTCAGACAAATTTGCCTATCAATACAATGATTTAATGACCTTATACGGTAATACACATTTTTCTTATAGGACACGAGTAATATGTTGTTCATTTAAAGAAAAATACTAAGTAAATAATATCACCTGTGGCAACAAAGATGTCAAAATTAAGGGCATATAATGTGATTATCCAGAATACAGAAAATACTGTAGGGAAGGATTTTGAGAATGCAATTTACTTATGCAGAGAAGGGTGTGATTGATTAGTGATATCTGTCACAGCCATTGGAGGAGCAAACAGTATACCTGCCAAGTGTGTGCCATGTCTAGACGCTTACATTTCTTTATACTTTGGTAATCTGAGAGAATTTCTAGTACTAATATCTTACCTTGGCTGTTCTGTTGGAACTGGATATCTTAAAATAACACTGCCAAAATAGAAGAGGACACATTTCTGCTTTTGCAGAAATCCATCTGTTCCTCTCACTCCAGAAGTTGAACCTGAAGCTCATTCAACTGGCCCAACTGGTATAAGTAGTCTTTTATATTTTTTGATCCTAGCAAAATAACAAAAGATTTTGATAGGATAATCAATGTTATTATTGTAATTGTGTGAACAGAAAAATTACTACATCCATCTTTGGCATCTACGACAACTAATGGTGTGGTATATTCATAATTTTGACTCTGATAAGAAAATCTGTAGATTGTTAGAATCATTATTATAGTGGTATGGAATGTAAGAAACTTGGGCAACTAAATATTTTATAGGAACTGAATAATTAAAACCTAATTCCATGGCTATTCTCCTGGGTGGTGACTGGGTTTCTGACTGTAGGCACACCATACTGGGAGTGAAGCATTTAGTTAATTCTGCAAAGACAAGTAGTTTATTTACTTATATATGTATAATTTATACCCCACCTGCCTCAAAAACATGTGTTACACCAAAGAAAATAATAATAATGTACACTTGATTGGCTTTGGAAGTACAATAACAAGCTGTATTAATTAATCATACTCTGTGTTTCCATCCCATTTAGTTTGGTTATGATCACCCAAAGACTACCACAGTTTAATGAATCTTACAGTGCCTCCAGACCAAAAAAAAAAAAAAAAAAAAAAAAAAGTCAAATAAAGTGCTTAAAGTTAAAAACAATGGCAACCAAACACTTTGAGACCTGATGCATCCAGTTAATATGTCTACATTGATTCAATCCACTTAGTAATTCCAAATATTCTATTAGTTAATAGAAAAAATCATTTGGAGACAACACCTTAGGAGTTCAAAGGGTTAAAATAGGGGTTCTCCCCACCCCTACCCTGGGGTGCTGAGGGTAGGAGCAAGTAGGAGCTGAACAGAATACCAATTGGAAATACCAGAAATAGCTCTGGTTAATAGTTGTCCATATGCTGACTGTGGTCTAACCAATTTAGAAGAATAAAATCAGCCATCGTGGGTCCTATTTTAAAAGACATAAGCTTAGTTTCTTAATGCTTATTACTCTATGTAGAAATCCATTTCTCTCTTTGCTATTTCTTTAGGAAATCTTTGTTTAATAATGCTCATTAAATTAGGCCTCCATAGGCTTGGCTTTCTCCCACCCTGCCAGTTTCTCTCCCTTTCTGTACCTCTGTAAAATATCTGCTCAGAGTCTCTGATTTGAAATGTTAATTAAGGTGGGCCTGGCCTCAGGTTACAGTGTACATCCCTTTTTACATGCAAAGGGATATGCTAACTAGGTTACTTAGAATCTGGAGGCCAAGAGGGAGGCTTCCAGAAGACAACAAAGTCCAGGAAGAGCCAGGCACTTCTCAGCAACTCTCAAGGAAGCAATCGGTAAGCCTGTTGACTGAAATGATTATCTAGCATACAGAGGCGTCTGGGGTTGATGTGGGTCACGTTTTTCCTTTTGTAATCTCTTAATGTAAAGTTTGTATCCAGTTAACCAGTTAACATAGATGTAACATGATTTAATTAGATATTCAAAAAAGACTGATATGTGAACAATCCTATCTACTGATTTCAAACAGGCGAATAACAATCTATTTGAATTCAAGATGATGATCTCAAGAATTTAAGGTTTCTAAGTGATATGTTCATTTCAAACCATCTGGACTTTTCTAAAAACCCAGAAATGATGCCTATAGTACACTGAAAAAAAGAGTGTCTGTATTTCTGTGTGCACTGTGATTGTGAGTGTGTGGGCATGAATGTGTATGTATAGAAATCATAGGCATGGGATTGTGAATGCATTGCATACACAGCTTTTCTAGCAAGCAAGATTTAGAAAGGGAAAAATCTACATTTGAAAGCAAGGACACCGTAGATGTTAACTTTAAATCATGTAAGATGTAGCACAAAGAAATAAATTAATATTGTTGTGCAAAAAGTACCCTAAATTGGCCTCCAGAGACATGAATTGCAAAATAAATGCAAAAGTTACACCTTTAATTACTATGGTGGAACCTTTGAGATTTTGAGACATTTATTTGTATAAATCACTTTCATAGTTACTATGGAAAGTATTTTTCAAATTCTTTTGATTATAGTGTTGTAGATGAGAAATACTAGTTTCATTATTCTCATACTTGAGATGTTTAAAATTTTTCCTTTTATTAGCATGAACACATTTCATCTGAGGAGCTATAGAGGACAGTCTTTTAAGCACACACAAAAAGTATTGAACAAGAAACATTTTTGGAGGTCAATCTGAACTCCCTTTTTCTTTTCTTCCCAATACAACAGTCTTTCTTCCTGGCTTTATGGCAGGAGTTCATTGTATTGAACTGTATGCCCTCTCCTGTCATAGGTGCTATGGAATCATTTGGTCTTTGAATATAGTGGTCAATCATGTATTTTCAGCTTTTCCTTAATTCTTAAAAGATAAGTAGCTATCCCTTTCACGTAATGCCAGTAAAAATAAAACATTTAAATGAGTTAAACAATTAGTATTTTGGACAAATATATGAATAAAAAGGAGAATGTAAAACAGCCAGGAACAGAGAACTTGTGCTTTTTCCTCCCACTCCCCTTATTAAGAATATCCTGGGAATATAAATAAATGAATAAAGGGTGTGCGTGTGTGTGTGTGTGTGTGTGTGTGGCAGGATGCTCCAAAGAAAGATGAAGGGGGGGCTAGCATGTTTATTTGGAACACTGGCAGTTGGCATATTACTCTGGTCCTTCCAAAATGCTTCTCTAGAAAAATCCATTTTGTTTAAATAAAAAATTGCAGCCCATAACCAGACAAAAGAGCCCCATTTTGGAATTTTTGAAATATTTCTTTTCAAAGAAAGAAATAAGAGCAATTTGGAGACTTTTAAGTGATATTTTTTGACACCAGGAGAATTGCAAACTGATTTGTGACAGGTTTAGAAATCTTTTCTTTGAAAGTGTTTTAAAAATATTTCCTTCTTATTGTAGTATTTAATAATAGCATATTTTGTGTAACTAGAGTGAGTCTTTGCTTAACTTCCTGGCCACTGTTGATGATGTAATATAATACTTTTATCCTCGTTAGAGGAAATAAAATTCAGCAGCCTATTTACTGTGTGACTAGCAAGAGCTTTCTCTTACTATTCTCTAAAACCAAAGTATAGTATAGTGCATTTAAATATGAAAGGGAAAAAGCCAAAAATTACCCACCATTGGATGATGTTAAAAACACATCGTCACTACTTGCAAAGTATCATTAGTCACAGTCAAAAATCCTTGATTTGATGTATAGTAAAGAAAGTCATGACAATTGTCATAGAGTGCTTCAACACTACTATCACTTTCTTTTTGGAAGTGACAGAGAAATCTCATTCCCAAGTAGGCCACATTACCAGAACATAGAAGCTTACTTTCCCTTCCCTGGCTTACAATGACTAGTTAGGTTATTACTTTTCCAAGCGCTGATAATGATATAGCCAGACTATTCTACTTCACAAAAAATATTTAAATAAAGTTTCTTGGAGCACAAATGAGATGCAGCATATTTACATTTTTATTTGATGAAGCCTGTTCCTGCTATCTTTGTTCTTAATTTGGTCTCAAAAGAATTAGCACTAAGAGGAAAAATAGTCTGTAAATATGTATGAAATCAAATATAGAGGGTAAGCTAAAAGGTATTGACTGCCAACAGAGCTTAGCTGCAGGAGGCAAAATTTTCTCCATAGTGTTCTTCTTGGCTGGAAACACATTGCCTTCTATCGAGATTATTTAATCCTCAAAATGCACATCAAAGCTTCCCATCAGGTGGCACATGTCTTTATAGGCAGTTGAATGTCAAAGATCTAGCTTAAAGATTTTTGAAAAATGTAAAAACATAATAGATCCCAGATAATAACACAGCAGTGCAGCCCTGTTCTATTCCTTCCAGCAACGTCCCAGCATCACAGGCTGTGGCTAATCTCTGTGGCAAGGGGACGAGCACATTCTGCTTCCTGAGAATGTGTGACATCTGTCCAACTGCTGGAAACGAAACGCCTGAACTGGGTTCCGGACCAATGTTAGCTCGCTAACAATCCCAATCTCACTCTCCACCTGTGGCTGAGGGGTGCTCTGAGCCACAGATTCTACCCTGCACTCACGCCTAATTAGGCAGTGGAACAACTTATGCAAAAAGCTCAGAGAGGCGTTTTCTGTCCTTGGATGTGAAGGAGGATGCAGGCTTCTGCGCTAGCCTTTCCCTTTTAGGACTCATTTTTCAATCGTTGGCAAGGACAAATTACTTGTAATGATTACATCAACTCCTTTAAATGATTATATCATTGTGAGTTTAGGTTAAAAGCCCTTTCACACATTTATTTTTGCACTTCAAAAGTTGGCTTCTGTGTTGGAGAGACAGCCCAGCATATGGAAAGAGACAAAAGCTTCTATATTCCTTGGCCTATGCCATACACAGGGGACTGGGGGTGCGGAAGGTCACATGGTAGATGTAATAGAAACTGCCTGAAATAGTTGCACATGGGGCTCGGCAGGATAGGCCTTTGTACGAAGATGTTTAGGTGAATACGAGCTAAGCCTTTGTCTTATTGAAAGACGTCACAGGAGGTAACGCAGTTCTCATCCCCACCATACCACGAGCGTCACCCACTGTCTCTGCACCTCTAAAAGGAAAATGCACGTTTGTTTATACTTGAAAAAATCCTCCGGGTTTTAGTTGGCCCACAGAGCAGTCTCTTCCAGATTTTTCAAACAGAGGAAAGAAAATCCGAATGTCTGATGAATGCCAGCTCCCCAGCCCCGCCCCGGTTCTTTATGCTACCCACTACCTTACCATAATCTGCCCAGCAACAAGGCGCTTCCAGCCCCCTGGGGAGAAATCATTACAGCCTATTAATTCAAGACTCCTAGTGATTTGAGACATCATAACACCACACAACGGTTGTATTAAATGCATTATTTAAGTCTGTCAAGTATTTGGGGAAGCATTTGGGCATAAAGACACTACATAAAATAAAGTTTTATTTTATTAACAGAATCTGATGGGAGAAATAGGCCGTGATGTTCCAGGTGCGCTTGTAAGCACATCTCCGCATCTTGGCCGACAGCTCCTTTTTCTGTTCTTTCTCGTTTTCCTCACTTGGCTAATTCCTTTCTACCCCTTCCCAGGAAGGGGAAACAGGTTGAATTGTTTTTGAGGGTCCTTGATGTTTTGGATATGGTGGTGATTTATAGCAAAAGCGTTTCCCCAAGAAGTTGCGTCCCTTCTCTCTCCAAACATTATTATACAAAAGACAGAGGGAGCAGGAATGGCTGGGGAGCCTGCTGGGTGGGACACATCGTCGCACACTGGTGGCTGTTTGCATCCACGCCCAGCTGGAAAACGTGGTCTGTTGTGCCAACACTGCTTCCTTACTTGTAAAAAACGCTGCTCTCTGTCGGACGGCTCGGAAAGATATTCTTCCAACAAAATCCCCCACAGGACGTCCAGTCCCTTTGGGGCGAATTCTGGCGGTTTAGGTTAGCGATGACCTGTCATCGGTTCCTTCTCGGCCTGGGAGATTGGGACCCGTAGAAATGGCTGTGACCGTCACTTTTCTCTTTGGAGATCTGCCCTCCTTTCTTCATTTGGGTGCAGATTGAGACTGAGCTTTGTTACAGAGAATTATCCTGTGGCGGTGGGTTGGGGAGATAAGTCTTTGTTGAGACATAAAACACATACAGACACAAGTGTGAAAAATTGAAATGACAAGGTTGCTGGGGTGTTGTTTCTTAAGCTCGGTCAAATGTTGAGACATAGGAAGTGAGGTACTTTTTGGCTCTTTGCTGGGTACTAAAGCGAATCAATATTCTGCGTTTCCAGAGCGGAGGTACCATTCAATTACACCCCAGATATGTACCCCAGACACAAATCATACAGTGTCCTGGACCCTATATTAACTTGATGTGTACATAATCGTTGTCTGTTTTGATTTTGGCATGATAGAGAAATAAGATGGAGGGCAGTTTGTAGGAAGCTGGGCAGAGGAATCAAATGAAAGCCAAGTTTCTTGCTGTCTGTTGTTAAAATAATGATGCGATCTATTCTATGTAATTAACAGACATCAGCACCAGGAAGAGCACTGTATGGAAAACAGGTGATATGTATGTCTTCATATCTGATCTGACTTTTTGTCCCTAGCAGAAATAATATTTAATTTAAATATGAATTTTACGTCTTTAAGATTCAGGTCTGAGATTTCTAAAGTCTACATGAAATGAATTTATTTGCTGTGCAGAATGTGTCAAATACTAACAAAAAAAAAGAAAGAAAACTATTTTAAAAAATTTAACATCTTCCCCTTACAAAGAGAGAAGTATTTAGTAACTGATTTACCTACTGGTTTATCCTGGGGATTCTAGAAAAAAGACCTAGTAACTAATTTACCTTTGAGACGTGGTTCAAAGGTTCTGGTTTTATCATTCCTCACTACCAGTGAATTACTTTGTTTTTCTTTATAAACATGATTTGAATTCTGTGTATTGTGATTTCAAAATGTTGATAATTCTATGTGTCATTAAGTGCCGTTTTTTATTAGCTTTATTTTACGGAAGAAGGATTTTTTAAAACAAGGTTAATATAGCAACTATTCTCTGGAAAATCCAGAATTTTGTTATATACAAAAATTTAAATAAAAAACTGAGTGTAGCTATATGTTTAAGCAAAAGGTAAATTTTCATAGCACTCTGGAACTGTTTCTGTTTCAATAAGATAAACAAGGAATATATATCTAGATGTTAATAAAATTCAGTACACACATGAATTTTCTAGTACAAATGTAAGACAAACAAATGAAAATAGCTATTGGAATGACGGTTATTGTAAAACACATTATTAAAATAACATTTCTGGAAAATTCTAAAAATTTCCATTGTAAACATTCCATTCTTTTTTTTTTTAATTTTTATTAAATCATAATTGTGTACATTGGTGCAATCATGGGGCACAATGTGCTGACTTTATATACAATCTGAAATATTTTCTCTGAACTATTTAACATAGCCTTCATGGCCTTTTAGTCACTATATGAAGACATTCCATTCTTAAATCTAATCCAACTTGAATAATTTTAAGTGACAGAAATTATATTTATTTATTTTTTCTTTTTCTGAAATTGATAGTCTGAAATCTTAGAAGATTGGGGTTCAAATCCTATCTTTGTTTCTAATTTGCTGAGTACGTAGGCAAACTCTCTGGACTGAAGTTTTCTCTACTTCAACATTGGAAGGTTAAAATTAGAGTTTCTAATTTTATTTCTAATTCTCATATTCTATGACTTTTTTTTTGTCCAGTTTTAGGCAGTCGTTTGGAACGGGTCTTGTCACCTTAAACACTAGATAAGGGATTCTGCAATATATGTGCAGTACTTTCAGCTTCTTGTTTGTTCACCTGATAATATAACATTACAATGTTGCCAAATCATCCCAGATTGGTCCAGAATAAAAAGATCTATACCAACTACATTCGGTGTCAGAAAAAAAGGGGGGGCATTTATTGCTTTTTTGATGTGTTTTAAAGATTCTATTAATTTTATGATATCATGATATCCACTCCATAATATGTAAATCATTAACAAAGTAATTTTTTGTGACATTTAAGTTGAATATTCTTATTATAAAGCTATGGCAAACCTTTAAGACTTAAATTTCCTAGGTGATACTTTTGTTATATACTTTAAAATATCATTTACCTAGCCATATATTATACAGTTTAGTTTTTATTTACATAGAGCAAAAAAGTATTAAGTGAAATAGATAAGACAAAACAAACCAGTAAATAACACTCATTTGCCCTTAATTGAGTAATACTCATTATGGACAAGATTACTATTGGGTAATCTGATAGAAACTAGTAATACAAGTAGTTTATGTTTATTATTTAGTATATTCTGGACCTTTTACATGTGCAGTTTTATTTAATTCACAAAGCAACCTCCTGAGGTACTATTCATATTCCATTATGTAAATGAATTAACTAAAATGCAAAAAGATTGAATGATCTACCCAAGATCACACAGCTAAGTGTGGTGCTCGGGGTGCCATCCAGGGCCTGTGTTCTGAATCACTCACCTATAACACTTTGGACAATATGGTTAAGTCTTCCTTTACTAAAGCAGAAAGACACATTCTCAGCCAGCTAAAATGAAATGGGTACCATTGGAAGAAGGAGATATGCATGTGGGCATGTGATGTGTTTTAGCAGAAGGAATGGGAGGCATTTTTAAAATATTTAAAATGAATGTCCACTTCCCTGAGAAAATGTCATGATTAGGTGAACATCAATATGATAGCCTCATGATGTAATTTGCCTCATTTGCAAGTCTGTGGATGGGATTAAGCAACGTGGGGAGCACAGGCTGGAGTGGACTCCACTGAATTCATCTACTGCCCAATTCTGCCAGCAACAGCAGTTCTAGCTGTTTCTCTCTTACGACTTGGCAGCCATTTTCTAGTTTCTGGCTAGGAGGTTAAACTTAACTTTTGCCCAGAGTTTATGTCATGAGAGCTGCTTCCAGGATGTCCCACTGTGGGGTAAACTGAGAAGATTAAAATCGTCTTCGTTTGCCCATGTCATGGATCTGTTGAAGCACTACAAGGTTTTGCTTCGTAGACCAGACGATCCACTTAAATTGTGTTTTTTTCTTTTATGCTCCCAGTTGGCACAATTCCTACTCAACTTAGTCATTTTCAAACAATCACTCAAAATCAAATGGGAAGCCATGATTGGTTGGGAGCAACTTTATTTTTTGCTTTTCTGGGGGTTCTCTTGATTCTTCTGTGCTGTTGTTTATGATATGCAGATTAAGCAAAGGAAAAGAAACATTAAATCGCATATATCTTCATTTGTTTATATCTTACATTTAGCACTGCAGACAAATGGATTTTCAGGATTTTAATGTTTCCTTTTTTTTAACCACAGAACTTTAATTTTCCATTTTTTTCTCCTGCTTATTTATTTTATTTTTAAGTCCTGTAAAATCTTAGCTCCTACTCATAACTTATCATTGCAGAGGTCAAGTTGAGGTGGATCTTAGAGTAGGGATCAGATCTGTGGAGAGACAACTCCCTAACCTCAATCTTTTCACCTGAGACTTACATTCAGCAGGAGGTGAGAAATCTACACTTCTCTTGAGTAGAGGGCAGTGGAATATAATCCCATGGTGCTCAGAATTAATTATTAGGTAGACAGTGTAATTTCATTTTTTCCCTCACATTTCCAGCATAATGAAGCCAGAAATGTTCAAATGAAAATCTGTGATATAAATATGAGGGCTCATGTAAAATATTGACATTTGAAATATGATCAAGTCTCTTTTATGATAGTGTATGTTTCTTTCCTCAGAATTACCTGGCTGTAACTCCTTTACATCTAAGAATGAAAACAATTTGTCACCTCTCCACACATTCACTATAAATACGAATGAATAGATTTACCTCTGTATTCTTTCTGGCTCCCTACCTCTGTATTGGAGTTTCCCAGAAATACAAACACACCAACATTGAGGGTATCAGAGGAGGATTTGTAGCAAAGATGATCTTGTTATTTTGAATAATAGAACTGACAGGAGAGAATACAGCTTAAGCCACTTGCATCAGATGAAATAGTTAAAAAAAAAAATGTTGCTAACTAATCATCCGAGATTCTTTAAAAGGAAAAAAATAAAGGAAATTGTAACTAGAAAGAGTAGGGAACCTCTGTGAAACTTCAAAAGCTACAGCTGGCTGGAGAATGTACAGCCCCCTGAGACTATAGGATACAAACCTATAAATGCACTCTCTAAAGTCTTTCTGTCTGACCTTATGCCAAGGTTAAGATAGAAGATTTGTTTATGACTTTGAAACAGAGTTAAGGTGAAAGAATGTGATGAAAACAGATGAGAAGCCGGAACCCTTCCCATTACTCAGGGGAAGAGCTTGAGTGCAGACCAACTGCTGGCTCTCCCTTCTGCACCAGGAGTTTGTGTTGTGAATATTGTCCTTCTGCCTTTAACTGCGGCAGTGACATATGCAAATCGGTGAATTCTGACCAGGATCCAGAAGCAGGCACTGAGCTTCACGTGTTTACTTTGCAGCCATCTCTTCTTCAAAGCAGCCCTATCCTCTGTCCTCTTCTAAAATTAGTGCCAGGGGAAAAGTAGCAGAGATTCATGGCAGGGCGGGGGGGGGGAGAACTGCTGCTAAATTCCAATAGAGGTTAAAGAGTATCGATAAAGTTCTGAGGCTGTGTGTGGACGGCCACATGCAAGGATCAGGATGCTGTGTGGAACAATAAAATGCTTATAAATGAATGAGACATGTTTAATGGCATTCTGAACTGTATTTGTCACTTTTTCTCCCTTTTCAGCTGTTTTAGTTCTGTTCTGAATCAGTAACAATACATCAATAACATTGTTATTTAAAATTCACCAGAAGGAAGCTTAAATGATGTACATTTTTACATTTTAAAAGAGATATACATGTTCTTTTAGATTCTAAATATCGCCCTTTAAAAAAAAAGCAAAATAATAATTGTCTCAAATGTCTGCTTTAAAAAATTTACCTATGCCTCAGTAAACTATATTATGGTCTTTAGTTTCTCCCAAGGACTTAAACTTGCAGGAAGGCCACAACCATTGTGTTCCTAGAAGGATTTTGCCTGCTTGGCTCCATACCTCCTAAGTGCTCCCACTGGCTCCTAGAAATGCTTTACATAGTCTCAAACTAATTGATTAGATTAATTTTTATATTTGCATGTTGCCCCTGTTATTATTCCCCAGAAAAATGGCATATGTTTTTAAATCGAGTGTATTTTTAAAGATAGAGACTAAACTTTTATGAGGTTAGTTCATCATAGAAAGCAAACATGTCTAGTGGGAAGATCGGTATCAGAAGGGAGGAAGCAAGGGAAAGGTTCTCTTCTGGAAGTGGATATATCTTCCACATGATTAACCAGAGAGGGAAGCCAGGGAGAAAATGCATTACGGACATCCGTGGCCTGGCCAAGTAGGGGGGTATTGACACGTCCTCTGGCTGGAACTGGTAACCTACAGATATTCCAGGAGATCTCTTTAAATCTGTCAATCATGCAATCATACCTTTGGTTTTGAAGATTCTGTAGTTTAACCAGCGACGAGCCTAAGGATTTGATTTTTGGTTATGTGACTCCCAACGAGGAGGAAGCATCCCTAATACAGTCCCTAAGGGTTGGGACCAAGGATAACAAGAAAGAAATGGGCACAAGGAAAGCTGGGGGCCTAGACGGGTGAAGCAAAGAGAGCCCAACCTAAATTAAAAAAAAAAAAAAAAGACAAGAAAAGATGAGAAAATTAAAAAAAAAAGAAAAAGAAAAATCTGAGTTTAAACTCAACTTCTTTCAAATGAAGAAATGAGGGTGGTGATTTAGCACTTGAGTGAGCCTCGCCCCGGGAGAGGCGCACACTGCCTGGCTTTAATTGTTAACCCTACATTACAGGATTCTTTGTCATAAAACTAAAAGCTGTTTGACTCAAAGCACAATCTTTTGCACGTGAGATTGCACAGGTTGTGATGAGCCTGGAGACTTAATTGCTTTCTCACATCAATTGAAGGGGATCCTCCAGGTCAGGCTTATGGCATATTGATGGGAAGTAAAAGAAATCTTACACAAAATTAGCCTCCAGTGTGCTGGTTTCCTAGATACTCAGGAAGGCTTGATCTCTGTTCCTTCTTTCACAATTTCTCACTACTCAAGAGCAATGTATTTACTATGGATGTTGATGCAGAGTTGAGTCAGAGGGAAGGAAAAAAAGAGGAATGAGTAGGGCAAAAGACTGGCTCACAATTACTTTGCAAAAAAAAGCTATCTAAATAAGTGGCTATACTTTCTAAACTTAGAATGTTATTTAATTAAAATTTTATCCTCCCCCTTTTTATAAAGAAAGCTATATTTGCAATTGCTTATCTACAGTGTCAAATAGTCATCTGCCTCTTCTCTCTCGTATTTTGTGTTCCTTGGGGTGAGTGCGAGCAATTGCTTAGTCATAAAAGTGATTTGTTTAGTAAAGGCTCATTTTATACTGGTTTATTTTTTTATTTCACTAAATAGAGAATAAATGTGGAGCCCAAGAAATGCTTTTTATGCAAAAATAAGTACAAAGTTCTCAGCACAAAACCTGAAGACAAAGGATGGTCCTGGAAAGGAATTCTGGTGGGAGAATGAATGGGTTTTGATTTCACGAAGGGAAAACAGGCCACAGTCAGTGCCTTTGACCCTGCTGTGTCTGCGTCCCTCCCCCCCCCCCCAAAGGCTGCATGCAGCCTGGACAGCTCTTGCAGCCGTTCTCTATATTCTGAAGGCAAAAGCGGCATGTCAAGGCCTTGTCATCTCCGGTCAGTAGGGTAGTTTGTCAGGAGAGTTTTCAACTATAAAAGCATCAGTAACTCATCAGAATATTTGTTGTTTCTTTTTGACAAAAGAGGCAAGTGTCTGTCAAGAAAAATCTGGGGTTTTCCTGGCCTTCCCCGAGGACTTGGAGGCCGTCTTGAATAGCCCTGGACTCCAGAAACCTCGTGTGCAAAATAGATGCATTGATTCCTGTAGAATCTTGTTATTTGTGACATGCAACAGTGTAAGTCAACATGACTTCGCCTATTTGTAACCATGTGTGAAGCAGAATGTGCAGCTTTCATCAGGGAGGCACACATTCTGTGCCCAGGCTTTAACAGAGGTCTCCCCAGAAACCCGCAGCAGTGCTATACACACCCCGTAATTCTGGCACACTTACCGGGAAGTCCTTGGAATGGTTAAATATCGATGTATTTGTTGGATGGTCCAAAAAAATTTTAGGAAGCTAAAAAGAAAAATGCATACTCATGCTTATAAACAAACAAATCAGTTGCTTAAGGGTTATAAGAAATTTAAATGCAAATAGTACTTTGTAATGATCCCCTGGAGACTGACGTTGTAGTCAATTTCTTAAGAATGCATCACTGTAAACTTAGTCTTTGCCACTGGTTTCCTTAGTAACTGAAACAACATATTGTTCGGAACATAAAATAATATCCTGTTTCAGCCACTGAGAATCTTGAACTAAAATGTAATTGATTTTGCATGAGGCACCGGATTATGTGTCCTCCCCATTACGAGGCCGTATTACAGCACAAAATGATTGTAGTTGGAAATGTTTTTTCAAACCAGCCATTTTGTTTCTAATCATCTTTGTGAGAATACTAAAATTGTTAACAGAGTGGAATGCTATCTCTTTAAGAGGAACAGATTATTAGATCGAATTATATAATTGATGTATAATTCCTAAACATGCTGAGATAATGTGTTTCTCTTCTCTCACATGCAGAAAGCAGCATAGTATGAAAGTATATATATTACTGTTAAATAATAGTGATGCTTATTTTCCCAGATCCGTATCTAATTCACTGCATACCCATGTATATATTATAAAGTATGCGTATAGAGGAAAGCATGGTAACCAGTATAATTTTGCAATGTGATATCAGGACAAAGAGTCAGAAAATTCTGTTTTAATTTAGTTTCTGCAGCTGGCCTGCTATCCTGCCTTAGGCAAATTATTAGATCTCTAGTGTATCAATAACATTATCTATAAAATGGGAATAATAATACCTGCATCGCAGGGGTGTTATATGGATAATTACTCGATGTGTGCAAAGAGCCTTGAAGATATAATATGCTAAATCTTGTGATTGTTTTAAAGCCACATATGTAGCAGTATGTTTAAGGCATAAAATTAGAGAGTGGTTTAATGAGCTTAGAAAATTGGAGGCCCCTGGTTTAGGAGAGGAGAGTCTGGGGACTCAGCAAAGCTCTATTTTACTGTTTTTGCAAATAGCATTTCCTGGAATGATATGGCAAGAGCAGAACTATTGAGTGATTGATTTCTGATGATAGTCTTCCTAGAAACACTGCGCTCCCAGGGAAGTGATAGTATCATGCTCTGGGCACCTCTGCTGTACTGAACTTCATATGTAGATCCCCAATCCACTGGGAAACCCACTTCTGTCCTAACTGCTCTGTGGGAGATTTAGGGCCCTGTGGAGATTTTCCAGATGGAACCACTGCCTCTCTAATACCTTGTTAACTTCCTTGCCCATGGGGTCAGTCTCTCATAACACCAGCCACGGACAGCCTTCTGAAGTAGCAGCTTGCCAAAGGAAACAGCCGGGATACTAGGGGTGTTTTATTAGTTCATTCACTCATTCAATAAATACTGAAGGTCTACAATGAACTAGCTAGTATTTTAGGCATATGGGGATTGTAAAGAAATGTAAGACACGGTGCCCACCCCTCGGTTGTTTCCTAATACAGCAGAAGGGCAGGTGCCACGTTACACCTTGCAGGACAATATGGGAAGTGTGAGGGCCCTAAATATTGTACAAAGAGCTCTAATTAGTTCAAGAACGGCTAAGGTGGTCGAAGATAAATTCCAGGAGAATTTGAAAGTGGGGCCTCCTGAAATAGGAAAGATTCTGAGAGATGGTCAGAAGGAGGGTGAAAAGTAAAGGTCATGTAAGACACATAATAACTGTGTTTTGAGAAGAAAAAGTAAATGAAAATTTGATCAAGCTCACACAATCCAACTTGGTAAGAACATCAGGTATGTGAAGGAGAATAGCAAGAGATAAAGGTGGGACTCTAACTTTGGGTAGAATCATTTCTCATGGTTTATAACGATACATTAATTTATTGATCAATGTTGGTTTAGCCCTCCTCCCTTTGTGCACTACAAATAGGCACCATGTCTGTTTATGCTTACTACATCTCTGCCAGTTCATTAAATATCTGTTGAATGAACGCAGGAAATGGTCAGACTGCAAAAGGACCTAATATCCACCAAGGAGCATGGATTTATATCCACACGGAGCATTTCAGTGGCCAACAAGGAGTTACTTCTCCTTCTAGAAGAACAAAAATGAAATACAGAGAGAAGTGTAGCCTGCAAACAGAAGAGCCTGTCAGGAAGCTTTTAAATTCGTCAAGGGGTGGATTATAGTGCTATAAACCAGGGTGGTGATAACATGATGGGAGAGAAGTATTATTGTTCAGACATGATGCCAAGCCTTGTCACTGTACTTCATGGCAGCAGTGCTCTCAGAAGAAATCGGCTCCTCCTTGGCAGGAACTGACCTAGTGGGATAAGTGGAGAAGTTAAGTGACAGACATGTTGAGTCTGAGACATGGTTAGAGCACTCTGGTGGAGGTGTCTAATAGATGTCTGAAAATAGGAGGCTAAACCATAAGAAAGGTTAGAAATGAAGATAGACTTTTCAGTGCTGTCTATACAGACAAAGTCTTGAAAACGATGGGGCCATTGAGAGTGGAAGCCTGAAGAGAGAGGAAAAGATAAAGGACACAAAAAGATCAACATTTAAAAGATGGGCTGAGAAACAGAACCAGGTAAAAGACATTTGAAGCGCTATCTTTTAGAAGGATGGGAATAGAAGTAGGCATATATGTTAAAAGGCAGAGATTTTCAGAAAGAATGGGCTGATAGCAAAGGTACAAGTAGGAGACTTAGGAAAAGTCATTGAATTTGATTATTTAAAATTTACTATTGATGTTCAAAGGTTTCATTTGAGCCATTGGTACTGAAGCCTGATATCATGGGATTAAGAGCTGAATGAATGAGTACTGAAGAATTGAATGAAATCATTGTAAACTAATCCTTTCAGGGGCTAGCAGTGACACCTGTAGAAAAATAGAGAAATAATCTGAGAAACCTGTTGGTAGAGAATACTACAAGTTTATCAACTATTAAAATTGCTGCCTTGGTTGTGCGATAACTGTGTATTTATTTCCAGTATGGAAATATGTGGCTGTTCAGTTTGGCTGCTTGGAATCCTTTAACAACCTCAAGTTCATGATCCTGTTTTTGATAGATAAAAGGTCTTTCATGAATTCTCTGGTGTCTTTGTGCAGTTCTAACTCCAGAACCAATGTTTATGTTCTCACAAAATGATAATATTAAAGAAAAAAGGAAGGATAATCTAGTTACCGAAGCATATGTGGGATAAAAAATTAAACCTGCCATTCAATTTTCTGACAAAAACGTAACTTCATATAATTTGCTAGATTGTTGTGTTATAATTGAAAGTCACATTCTGATCACATTTCAATATATTGTATGTTGTCATACTGTTGGGTGACAATTCTTTATGGGTCTTTTGGGTTTTGCACCAAAGGGCAGCTTGCTTTCAGCATTGAAAGATATAGACAGTATCTATCACTGGAACAGAGAGTGAGCATGCTTACTGATCATTCTCCTGTAATACCACCAACTGGCTGTGTAGGTAATATTTGACCTCATCTTGTTGCCCTGAGAGAATTGGGGCTCAGGGAACCCACGCAAAAAGTGTGATCCTCTTTGACTGTGGCTTTGGCTGGGAGTAATACACTGTCTTTGTCTCTGATCCAGATGTCTCTTATCTTCCACTCAAACTCATGAAACTGTACAGACTAACTTTGTCAGCTCCCGAGAAAGTAAAACTCAGCATTTCCCAGTTGTATATCTATTATTAACATTAATAATTTCAAAAAGTTAAAACATTATAACCTGAATTGAGTACCTAATATGCAAGATATAATGTTAAAGCTGTAAATATTCTCAATCATTCAACAAATATTTAAGTTGTATCTGTTAACAAATCAATGGTTACATAAGCCTGGACATTAGGAAATAGTGAACAAAACCACCTGAGTCTTCCCTCACAAGAGTTGAGGATTTGTTTAATCCTTACAATAGCCCTACAAAGAAGGACTACCATTATTTTAGAACTAAAAAAGTTGGAGGTCAGCAAGTTTACATAACTTACTCAAGGTCACACTAGACCTTCCTGGGTTGGGGCAGAATTAAAACTGTGTCTAGACTGAAAAAGTCAGTATTATTTTCACAACACTATGTGGTATATTACTTATAATTTTATTTTATTACTTATCTTTGTGTAAATACATTAATTTAAAGTTATATTTTGTAGATCTTCATTGCATATATCACTTGGATAATATCCAGTGAAATGATTTTGAAAGTGAAACAGTGAAATAACCTTTCTAGTAACCTATATAGTCAAAATACACTTTTGTGTTGAACAACTCTGTCAAAATATTTCCTCTACTTTCTCTTCCCAACGTAGAATGGATTCAGCCATGTTGTGATAAATTGTAAGTTCAAACTAGACTATTTCTTTTAACCCCTCTTTCTTTGTTTTCTCAAATCAGCATTGTAAATTCTGGTTTTTTTTTTTTTTAATTAGTATTAGCATTGTATATATTATGTTGATACTTGGAAATAAAGATTGTTTAGCAGTTTGATAGGAAGTTCCAAAGTCAGGTTAGCACTTCACTTTGTTTATTTGTAATAAACATGTTTTCTGTTGTTAATTTTTGGATGTGTCAGGCTGCAAAAGGAGATTCAGTATCGTGAGGTCATAAAGATCCTAAGCTCTGAAGTCAGAGCCATGTATTGTATATTGCTGGCCCCAGTGCTTACTCAGTTTGTGATTTGAGCAAATTACTTTTCTATTCCTCAGTTTTCCTTTCTGGAAAGCTGAATAATAGTAACACCTATGGTTAAGATTATGTGGCTTAATTAATTTTATGAACTCAGTGCACTTAGCACAGTGCCTGTCACATAGTGTACAATAAATATTAGCAAGATTCATGACATCACACTGGGGACTCACTAAATAAATGTCTCAGTTAACTCCATATTTCTTTAAGTTATAATTGTTGGAAGTAACTTGGCTCTGAACTCTGAGCTTGAAAACAAGGGCCCTTGACTTCTGACTATTTCTAAGCATAGTGCGGGCTTGTCAGTTTAATAATGATGAGGCCTGACTCACAAAAGTGTTATCAGCTTCCACTGTGAGCAAGGTGAGTGGTCTGAAAGAGGATAAAGAATCAGAAATTTTGTCTCCTATTCCCAGCTCCATTACTGAGTTCCTAGGGCAGAGTAAATAAATCACAAATAAATAAATAAACAAGTCACTTAACCTTTATGCGTTTCGGTTTCTGCAAAATGAGAGTGCTAAGCCTTTGCTTTCGTAAGTCTTGGAAATCATCGTTTGAAAGATGGTACAGGAGTGGCAAGTGTTATTAACTTTCCAATATTTCAGTCTTTCTTATGCACACTCTGAATGTTTGCTTTTCATCTTGGGAATTAAATACTTCTTTAACATCGATATGTGATAACTGCAGGAATTAGTGAAATTCACCAGCTGCTCAGATAAAATCAGAGGACAAGGGAGTCAGGCAGTTAATTATGTGAAAGAATAGATTAGGGGAGGGAAGGACAGCTTCAACAGAAATCTCCTGATTATTGTCCCAAGTTCAGGGTTACAACTTTGGAAGGTAAAAGGGAGGGTGGAGGTTATAGAGATAAAAGCAGAACAGCGCGTCTGTGTTTGCCATTCATGCCTTCCCTGCTCTCTGCCCAGACTTCTTCCAGACTCTGGCATCCTTTGGCTCGCACAGTGTGTAACCACTTCAATCAGGTTCAAGTTGCTCTGTTTTGTATTTTCTAAGTAATCGCTGTTACTTGATATATCTCAAAAACCTATTTTATTTCAAAAGTCATATTCTTTATCTATTAATTTCTTCCTTTTATTATTGTTAAAGTGAAATGCTGTGAAAGTGCAAACATTTATCCTTTTATCTATGTACCTATATATACACACATATACACACACACACACATATATATTTTTGTTGTTTATAATCCTTTAGGGAGTTAAACAAACCTTTAATATTTTGTTATTACCCATTATTATTCTTATTTTCTTAATTATTGTTAAATGACAAACATTTGTAAATTTTTGGTGAATTATTGAAATACGTCAAGCATTGTCAGTTTTGCTCCTGTTGGTAAAGCAGATGAACAAAGAGGTACGGTTTGTTGGCCAAATGAGGTTTGCTACACTCATCAATCTTTTATTTAATGTGTTTTTGGAGGAAATCAATATTATGTTGGTGTAAAATACAGAAAACATATAGAGTACGACACGTTTTACAAAATAAACTTTACTAGAAGGGCTTTTATGTCACGTTTTTATTTGAATGTGGGATTATGTTTTTATGTATATGTGAATGTGTCATTTCCTTGGAATGTGCAAACTCCATCAAATTTGTTTGTTTCATGCATATATATGTGTGTATATATAGACAAGTAGACAGATATAAGGACTAATATATCTACATGTCTTTTCAACCTTTTTTTCTTCACTGTTTGCTACACCTGAATTTTTGTTGTATAACCGTTCTCTAAGGAAACACTATAAGCATGTAAATAGCCCACAGACGTGCAATCTACATTTAAGTATTGTACATGTATTACTATTCTTTGAAAGAAATCTTACAGTACTCATGAATTAAATCCTTTTTCTATAAACCATATAAATATGATGATTAACAGTCTGCCGTCTTCACTATTCAGGAGATAAGACGTAGCATTTTTCTAATTACAGAGACCAGTGTGGGAGGATATAGCTGCAAAAGAAGATTAAGCCGTTTGTATTTATTCAGTGTTGTTTTACAGCATTAACTAGGAGACTCAGTCCTGCTCTCTTGAATGCGGAGGAATTTGATTATGAGAGCAGCAGACTCTGCCAATCTTGGCTTGAGACAGCAGACTCAAGCTAATTGTCTATCAGCAGTGATTTAGCCGTATCATCCTCCTACAGTCTTGCTATTGATGGGAGCTTTTACAATCTGATGACAATTACTGTTTAATAATCAAGACTTGGAAAACCCACCTGGCAGATGCATTTTCTCTCTCTTTTTCTTTTTTTCCCCCCATTCATTTTTAAGGAAGTGGGAAAGAAAAGTCAAAATTCCAAAACGTAAAAAATGTGGACTTTCTTGAAAAAAGAATATTTTAAAATCAGATGTTACAAGTGTGTTATCAAAGACAGGGTTGCATTTTGCTTCCCTTGTTGTTCTTTTGCTTTGTTATATTTGGCAGTTTCCACAAACACCATCTAGTCTACATAGTGTGTCTGACTTGTACAGTTGGAAATGGTTTGGGTTGCATTCACCACTGCAGAAGCTGTCTTGATTGCATTTCCACTTCCCTGTGTCTGGGCTCTGCTGCATAATACTTACTGGAATTAGTACTTTAGAAAAGTAAGCATTAACAGATCTGATACTACATATGTCCCATGAATATAAATACAATTCAGACATGTTTTGTAAAAGATGATTTGTGCAGCAGAAATACTATTACTTCTGACAAATCTAATGTGTGCTTTAAAAAGGTGTGTTTTCTTAGGAAGAAAAACATTTCACATCTAAAGAAGAGGATTAAGACCCTCCAAAATAGTATATAATAAATAAGGGTGTATGGGTAAGCAGAGAAAAAGATCAATCACCCCCCGGTTGCCAGGTTTGATGAAGTAGATGTTTAATAAGTTAGGACAGGTACATTCACTCACCACTCAAGTGAGCTTTGCTGAGAGTTTCCCTGAGATTAGTATGGCATTTCTGTAAGTTGACAGTTCAATGCACAGAAGGAGTCACTTAAATGGTTCTCCATTTTTCCCTGAAGCAAAATTTGCAATGAGCATATGTAACAGGCTGTACTCCTGCCTGAATACCAATTGGTGTCATTAGGTGCCTGGAGTCTCGGGTTGCATTTTCAAGGCATGATTTTCCACTGGAGCAAATTCGTGCATGCCAGTGTCAGGGCTGCTCCGTGGGTTTCATAGTTTGATATTGTCTAAGTGATTGGCTTTGTTCCGGGAATTTCCCTAAGTTTTTTCATCTAATTGGAGAAAAGAATGGTCCTTATGGTTTGGTGGGTTCCCCCACTCGCAGCTGCCAACTGGACTTCTGAGAATCTCTGGTAGATGACGGTGAAGGATCAGTAGAAACTGCAGTGCAGAAAGGAGGTGGGAACAAAGACGGTAGATTCTAACCCTTTAGTCAGATATTCAAAGGACTCAGACTAGAATGAATTCTTTCCAGTAACAAAGCGTAAACCCAGGTGCTCCTGAGCTCATCGACTTTTTGTTTCCATACCATATGTCCCTGGACAGTATTCTACACCCTCAAAAGAATGATGATGAAATAAGTTTGGAGCGAGAAGGTTTGAGCTTGAGCACCTAACTTAATATTTTGTAGATAATGAATCCTTAGACCAGTCACTTCCCTTATTTTAACCCTGACTTTTTTTATTTCTGTGTGATAATATACCCTATATTTCTATGCAATACTACATTTAAAAGTAGAATCCAAAAGGTAAAAATGATATGTAACTATAAATTATTAGAATTATTATGTTATTGTCTGGACCCTCAGAAGCCCCATTAGAGGTTTTTTACCCCCTCATATATTTTAATTGCTTCTATAATTTCCTCTTTACTTTTACATTCAAAGTACAAGAAGTTAATCTTTGATTGAACAGCTCCTCAGCATATAAAAAATATAATTGAGAGATTTTAGAATTTGGGAAATTAAATGCTTTGGCTACTGAAAATATATAGATAAACATGTAACTTAAAACACATGAAGACATTTTGCTTAGGGTTTCACAAAGAATAGCCATTTTAGCTTGTCTGGGATGCCATTGAATTTTTTTTTTTTCAATAAGTTTGGAATTCAGAGGATGCTATTCCTTCAGATTACAACTTTTGTGGGGAAAGATCCAACTTACTGTTTTAGTTATCCTTAGATCAAATAAATGCCCCAGTTTGTAATGGAACACTCTTGAACATTATTAGCTCATGGGCAATTATGGAACTTACCACCAATCATCCACACCCCGTCTGGGCAGGAGAAGCCGTGTCCTTCTAAACATCTTGTGAAGATTTTCTTTTGTGTCTTAGAAGGTTGATAAGATCAATGAGTGAGTTATATGACATTAGCCTTGAATTAACATTGTATATAATATATACACATTTTTCCCTCCTTCAAAGGTTGGAGAATGTGATTCGAATTCTGAATTTCTCCAATTTTGTGCCCAAACATTTCTTTCCGTGCCATTGGTTGTGGTAAATATGTATTCTAAAAGTGCAACAGAGTGCTATCACTATGGCTCTTGTTATTAATTACTTACTGGCCAAACATGTCCTTCTGCAATTCTTTAAAATTGAAAGTGATACAGAGATTCTAATGCAAGACTTATGATTGTCCATTAGAAAATGAGGGCTAGTGGTGGAATGTGTCAAGAATTCTTTGCTTCTTTACATTTAAGGCCAGTTGGGTTACTTTGGGGAAACTCACTTTCCACTATCATTTTCCTCATCATTGCTACTAAATAATCTGGGCGAGGAGTTGAAGTGCATTGGCTATTTACGTTTTAAACTAGGATCGTCTTACTATTTGTTACAAACAGTGAAAACAGAGGAGTATTTGAATAGTACTAAAATCGCTATATCTTAAAATCTGTCCATGAGAAAAAAACTTGGACAAAGAAAACGTTAATTATGAAACTTGGTTTTAAGAGATACACGTTAATTATTATGACATGAATTGGATATCAGCAGGAGCTGGGATAATTGATGTCAGACGAACGAGGAAACTCCCTGGGATGAGCTCAACCCAGATGAAGTGACGATTGGAAAAATGCAAAATCTGCTATGATGCACGTGCTCATGCCCTGGTGAATGCCGATTAATTTCAAAAGTTGATATTAAGTCAGTGGGGAAAAAAACCTATAAAGATCCTTTTACAAAAGTTTGCATGAAAAAAAAATAAAAAAATAAACAAAAGTTTGCATGGAAGGAGGCTATTTTCTCTCCTTAAGGTATGAAGACTGTCATTTCCTTGGGTGGATCTTTTGCTACTATTCATTAAAGGGTCCGCTGAGTCGTATATCTTCCACCTTCCTGCTCCTGTAATTGTTTCATATCCCATGATACAGAGTGTAATCTGTTCTTTTGTGTTTTTATTGTCTTCTCTTCATACAAAAGTAGACACATACACATTTTAGATGCTCTTGTTTCATTACACGCCAAATTAGCAGCACTTTTGCTGGTCTGTTTTTGATATTTCATTAATTCTAGGAATAACAGTGAGTTGCAGTGAGGCACCAAAATGCAAGGGCAAAGCCAAATCTGTCTCCTGCTTTTGTTTTCAACCTCTGAGCCATTATTTGTGGATGGAAATAATTTGGCCAAAGTGTATTGGCTATTTCAACCTCTGTTGAATTGAAACTGGAGATTTTTAGCTCTTTAGTTATATAGTCCCACTTACAAAGTCCTGATTGATTCACTGTCACAGATTTTGTTCCTTTGTTTATAGTGGACAGAGGAGATATATAGGTGTAGATCACAAACTCTCCAGTGATTATTTTTATGTTCAGAATTAAGGGATCCATGTGGATGGAAGAATTGACAGTCTGCTTTTCTGATCTTTTGATTTAAGATGAATACGAAACTAACTTTTGTGTTGTTTCATGTAAGTGTGTTAGTCTATTCAATCTTAGTTTGAAATGCTTCATGAAGAATGTCAAAGGTAGCTCAAGTAATAATCAGAATTGAAGAAAATATGTATCAATTAGATCAATTAGACTATCTTTTCTACAAAAAAAAGAACATTAACAACCAAAAAAATATTCATCATTATCCCGATTTATTCAAAATCTGTCCTGTGATTATCCTCAATGCCTTTTTCTCAGTTTTTTAAATGAACTTTTGAGTTTGCCATTGACTGTCAGACTATCCCACCTCTCAGAGATCTTAGTATCACTTCTTAGAACACTGTCTGGGTCTGCTATTGTCTGGGAACTCAGCTTACTGAATTTTGTTGATTGTTTCCCTTTTTCATGGTTCTTTCTTTTTACTCAGGTCTCAAATCCTATTACAACTTCCAGAAACTATCTACTATTGTTTTTTTTTGTTATTTTGTTTTTTCAGGATGCAGTTTGGTTTCAACAGATAATAATAAAAAGCATCACTGCTAACACTTGGCAAAATTTTGTTATACACAGACATTATAATAGTGATTTGTTAGAAAAAGAGTTGGTCTTGAGTCTCTGCTGTCATTACAGAATTATTACACCATGACCTTGGTCTTTTCTAAACAATAAAACATACATGTTTATTCACACATCTATACATAAATGAATCATCTCACATTTTCACTTATGTCCCTGTACTGCCAAAAACATTCCAGGATATTCTTTTATCCTTAACTCATGACCATGTACTTTCTGACCTTCCTTGCTTCACATCTTTACCTCTTTCTTAGGAAAAAAAGGAATCCTTTGTTGTAACCTGCTGCTGTTCTAAGAGTCAGCTCTCTCCACCTGGGAAGTCCCCATTAGAAAAACCCTCTACGTTGCCTACAGGCTGCCAATTAGTCTTCTACCATAGCTGTGGCTGCTTTTATAGAGAAACTTTTTTTGGTTATCCATTGTGTTAACTCTCGTGTTAACATTACAGGAATTTGACCTATAAATTTCTAAAACTTCACTGCAGAAAAAGAAATACATCATAATATATTTCCTATTATGAAACAAATCCACTGAAAAGGAATATGTCTTATTACAATGTAAAAAACACCTCACTTGTCCAGTTTACTTAATGGAATATGTTTCTCCCGTGAGTAAATTTTCTAGATTAATAAAGGCACTATTTATATCCCCCTTTTTCAGTATATAAATTTTGATTAAAATGCTGTTAAGTGTGTGGCATGGTTTTTGTAACTTAGCAAACAACCTATGTGGTCAAAAGTGATTTACCACTTACGGCATGACTCGGTCTTTATTATTAAAATCAATTGTTCTGTTCTATATTATCCTTGCAGCTTCTGACCTGTGTGCTCTCGTATAAAATGCTCACAGACAGTTGAGGTTTTAACGTTTGATTGTGTTTTTTGTTCTCTTGTATCCTCACTTCACTAACATCACCGCTAAAAAAGACTGAAGATGTCCTGGAAAAATTAGTACCAACAACCAGGCTGGGATTCACAGTTTGGGAACACATAGAGTCCCCCTTCCTTATTCCCCTCATTTCATCCGCTTTTTGCTCTATTTTGTCTCGCTTCTTCTGCCTTTGTTCCATTCAGGGGGATATGCTGTGAGGGAAGGGACAGGCGGAGTTGTGACATGGCGTGAAGCACGCCAAGCGACTGAGAAAACAGTTCCTCTGTCTGGGCCAAAAGAAAGGCTCGCTGGCAGATGGGGTTCCTGACTTGCTTGGCACGAGTAGAAAAGATTTGAGTGTGAATATATTTTCCTAGAAACTTAGGAAATTGCCCCCAATACAATGGTCTCTCCCGTAGACTATAAGGCCTGTGAGGACAGAAGCGCTGTCTTTTCACCAGCTATTAGATGGCGTTTGTGGGCTGACTGGCTGGCTCGCTGACAAGATGGCAAGAGGAAAGGATAAAGAAAGCTTTGACAGGGAGCGGGGCGGACGGCAAACATCCCTCTGGTAAAAATGAGACCTGAGCTCCTCGCGCCCTAGACAAGCCACTGCCAAAGTCCTGAAGATGGTTTACAACAAACATGCTCTCTGCATTTCATTTGAGAAAGGAGAACATCAAGGTCACTTTCTCCACTTTTTGAAGGGGAGAAATACAAAAGCCTATATAAAATATGGATAAAGTGTCAATCACGGCTGCTTTTTCTATATGTGCTATGGTAATAGGAGGCATGTTGCTCTGTTGCTTTGTTTCTTTTTTAAACACAACTGGGTCTGATATTTTGGCAGCATTTTTTTCTTCTTCTTCTTCTCACCCCTTCACTCCCCTCACCCCACCCCCTGAACAAAGACAGCGCCTTCAAACTCTTTCCATAGCAAGGCTGGAATTCCTGCCAGGTAAAAAAAAAGAAAATGTTATTGAAAACCTTTCTCCCCTTATAGGCCCGTTTTGACAGGAAATCTTTGAGAGGCAGCAGCAATGAGGTGCCCAGAGATTTCATCTGTCTTCTTTTGCTTCAGGAAATGCTGAGCACAAGGCTCCCTATTAGGCAAATAGCAGGAGAACCAAATCCCCTTAACAATCGGCTTCTGCCGGCTCCCGGTTGACAGCTCTCTGTGTCCTAGACTGTCAGGCGGGCCCTAGAACGGAGGATCACATTGCTGGGACCACTGTAAACTTTCTGACAGTACTTGACAAAAAATATTCTATTGCGTCTGTTCACAGATTATTTGGTGCCATACATTTTGCTTGGGCTAATCAAAATAAAATCTATTATACCAGGAAGGCATTCATTTGCAGTATTTTTGATTTTTTTTTGCTTCCTCCATGGTTTTGACATAAAGTTCCTGTCTGGGTGTTTTTCCCCTGTCATTCTGTGTGATTGGTTAAATTTTAGAAGTCATTACCTGCTAAATTATAATATCCAATAGGATGATAGTGGGTTTTTTTTTTCTCTTTGACAGATGCCAAATCTAAATTTCAAATAGTCCTTTCAAAAGATCAAAATGCCAGCCTGTAGCAGTACCACAGAAGTCTAAGCAGATGTAATTTAAAAAATGATTAGAATTAGGTAAAATGGGTAAAGTTCACAGTGGAAGTTAACATTTTCTTTCATAGTATTAGGCAGACATACGTTAGCTTAGGTTTGTTTTTGCTTTTTCTGTTATTTAAGAACTATATTTAACTACCACAGTGTAGTCACTGCCAAAATAACAAGAAAAGCCTGTATTCAGAAGTGCAAATCAATCTGTGAACACAAAAGTTTGATAGAAAGTAGAGTTTATGAATATCCTATGTTGTGTGAATTAATCATATTGTGTATTTAAACATCAGTTAAATAACAGCCTATGTCTCTTGAAATAGAAGCAAGAGAAAAGGGGGATATAATTTCCAAAACATTCTTCAAAGAAAATTATATGGCAGTGATATCATTTTTGGAATATTTGTGATGAGAAAAGTTATAAAAGGAATGATTGCAGCTGCTTTACAGTAGACTCGATGAAACTCATATCTATGCTTTTATTTTGGCAATTAATATTCAAAAGCAATAATCAGAACAACAGATGCAGAGGGATAAATATGTGCAGAATTTTGATAGCAAAACACAAAGGGCATTCTAAATGAGATCTCAGACTCTGGTCCTGTTCTAAGTCCTGCCACCAAATAGCTGTCCCTGAGTGATGGATATTCTTGAAACATAAAAGGTATTAAGCCGCTTTTCTATATAAAACCCTTTAACAATCTGTGCTGCAGGGTGAAACCTGTGGCTCAAGGAGTAGGGTGCTGGCCCCATATACTGGAGGTGGTAAGTTCAAACCCAGCCCCAGCCAAAAACTGCAACAACAACAATAAAAAAACAATTTCTGATTCATAAAGCTACTGTCCACATTCTTCAGGATGGCTTGTAAGAGTCTCCTTTATGGAGCCCCTGCCTCTCTCTGGGGTTACATATCTCCATTATCATGGTTTATTCACTAGAGTTCATCACATACTTTCAAAGGCACCAGCACTTTTAGGCTCCAGGGGCTGGGATCATAAAAGACAGTTTTCCACAGAGCAGGGTAGGGAGGGGCAGGGGAAACACTGATACTCATAATTAGTGCACTCTGACCCCTGTCACGTGCAGTTTAAAGTAGAGTTTCCTCTCCAATGAGAATCTAATGCCTCCCTTGATGGGACAGGCCATGGCACCCGTGATGGAGCTCAGGCCGTGATGCCCGTGATAGGAGCGGCTGAAAATGCAGATGAAGCTTCCATTTCTCACAGGCATCCCTTTCTTATCAGCTTCTCTTTCTTGTCTTAATGATGTTTGCAAAATAATGATCATTTTTTTCTGATTCAGTCAATCACACTTTCTACATTTATTGGTTGACATCACTGGAAGGACAGCTTTTTCTTCTTTCCACTTATTTATCTATGGATTTCCATGTCACTCTGGGAATTAATATTCATTTCTTTCAATACTTATTTTAATTTTTAAACTTCTTAGGTTTGTCCAGTGGAAATCCCTTCAAGCAGATTTCTTTTGTCCCTTTGATTTGCTTCCAAAATTTTTTCATTCTTTGAGTATTGCATTACTTATTTACATATTTCAATTGCTTCCAGGCACAGACTGTATTTTTCCAAATTCAGTCATGGAATCTACCATTTTTCCAGGAGCCCTGGTTCATTGTAGGCAAGAATTGTACAGTAATTAGAAACCAGGGTTTGGGTGCTGGATGAACCCATTCCTCCTGGAGTGTTGGTGCATCAAGACCTCTTCCTGACAGAGCTGTGACGTATTTGCATGTACGAGCAATAAATAGATACCCACACATCTATTCCCACACATACATATATCTTTATGTTTTTGCATACCTGTCATCTATGATCTGTTGAACTATCTTAAAAACCACGAGTAAGTGCCCACAGCTCCAATTTCTTCTGACACTACAGGGTTTATTCCAGCTTCCTGCTTTTCCATATTTGCATGTTCCTTCTCCTTCAGTTATAAATCTCTCCTTTTACCTTCAGTTCATTTGCTCATTTGCCTAATTCTCTCAAGGAGGCCAGTCACCAGGCCTGCACCTGCAGACGCTTACTGTACTTAACTGCTGTACTCCAGCACGCCAGATGCCATTATTAACAGGTTCTGGGATGTCCCTGCCCTCCTGTTCCAACATGCTATCCTTATGTAAACCCTGTGCAAATTATCATCACAGTCCACCATGAGAATCCCTGACTGGCTGCTCCAAGACTCCTTTCTTCCACAGGTAGCAATCTCTGCCTTTGCTAACATGTTGTAGAGGAGAAAGGAAGGAAGATACGCTGTAATCTCCTATATTTAATCCTTTCTGTTTGATGTGCCTAGAGCAGTTTCTGTTTCCTCAACTAAAAGGTAATTATGACTCTTTGATTTAGAAATGTCAAAGCACAAATAAAATTCTGATGTCTTGTTATTTCATATACCAAGTAAATAAAATAATGCATAAAAGTCAAAATTTTAAAAAGTGCATAAATGAAAATAAAAATTATGACTAAATCTTTAACCTGAAATTGGGAAATTTTTAAAATTTGAAGTTATAAAAATCAGTTATAAGAATAACTGATTATGTGTATGGCTAGTAATAACTAAGAGGATGTTCAAAACACTGTGTTGCAGATTAACGAGTATGTATTTTTCACTTGTAGCAGTTAATTGAAGCTCAGAATTTTGTCCTGCCAGACTGATTCAAGGTCAGAGTTATATAGAAAATTTCAGACTATGTCATCTGTTAAAGATCCATCAAAAATAACAAGTATTAGACAATATCAGGCAACAAACTTTAGTCTATTTTTTACTGAATAAATTTATCCCTCGAAAGAAGGTTGAGTTTTATTTTTATTTTTAGGTAATGACATCTAGAATACAAGTTTCTTCAAGGAAAGAAGAGTGACTACATTAGAGAACATACTCATTATCTGCATGTCAGGATGGAATTTAACTAGCTGGGGGCACAAGCTATATGATGTGTGAATGAATGAAAGCCTTTTCTCTGTCCTGGACTTATAACCTTCTATCTGTGCATCTTGTGCCACATGACAGGTGAAAAATGCAATATGAGCAAGAAGCAAACTCTTGCTTTAAAATATTTTAAGAAAGTGAAGTTTGTTCATCTAAAATATTTGCTCCCAAGGAAAATACCCCTGGCAGTGTCTCCATGTCTTTCCCCATAGTTTTAAAGTCATTATGATTTTAGGTGATGTCATTAGAAGAAAATCTACGCTCCATGTTGATAGTCATTGAAAAAAATTCTCGCCCTTCGTAAAATGAAATATAGAAAAGAATAAAAGCATAGAGGTTAGCATTTTCAGTTCTAGTACACATATGAATCAAATAAACAATTAGGAAATTCTTGACTTATGTGTACCATCTATTCATTTGTATACTTAAAATTCAGTATACTTTCACTTATTGCTAAATCCTACCCTGCACATAAAGTAAAATTAAAAAAGATCAGAGTCAAATTTTAGCTGATATAATTGCAAGGGTTTAGAAACTATACAAAGTAAATAAATAGGCTGAGGAAATCTATGTTCTTTAATTCAATTCAGTAAATATTCACTGGTGGATTATTCTGGGTATATAGCTAATTGTTAAGATAATTATGAGAAAATCTGCATGTAATATAGTCTGGTGCCACAAAATGTTTCCAGTTGATTATTAGAGATGTGGGAGCAGGATGTTACACGAAGCAGCATAACATAAACTAGCAGCTTTTAAGGTTCCTTCTCAGAGGCAAGCAAAGTTGTATTTCCTTTCTCATAGTCTTTCTATCTTGTGACTTCAGTTGGCACCTTAGTATATAGAATACATGAACATTGTGAAATAATTTCAGGAAACAAAAAAGAACATGAAGCATTTGCAATTAAATAGGGATGTCTGCTATGGTCTGACTGTCCCTCAAAATTCATGCTGAAATTTAATCTCCATTGTGCTGGTTTTATAAGAGGAAATTGGTGGGGACGTTATTAAGTCATGAGGGCACCTCGCTCATGAATGAATTAATGTCCTTGTGGAAAGAATTTCAGAGAGACTTTGCCTCTGGTGCTCTGCTGCCAGGTCAGGAAATCACATTTGTCCTCTGCAGAGGATGCGGCCACAAGGCACCATCTTGGAAGTGGAGACTGGGCTCTGCCAGACACCTAATCGGCCAGCACCTTGACCATGGGCTTATTAGCCTCCACAACAGCGAGGGAAAAGGAAAAAAATTCTGTTGTTTATAGCTTAAGCACTTGTGGTATGTTGTTATAGCAGCACAAACAGACTGAGGCTGTATTACAAAATCAAAAAGGATAGTGTGCTGGAGCAATGTTGCCCAAATGGTGTTCACAAGAATATGTAGCCAGCTGCTGAGAAGGAAAGAGAAAAGAAAAGATATTCCAAGGTCAGTGAGTTTGAGAAATGTTGGGTTAATTAATGTTGAACCAGCTTCTTTTCTGTAGAACTCACTTAGATATTTTCCAAGAGGAGACTATAATATGCTGGGATACCAAGTGGGGAAATCTGTGCTACCTAAAAGAAGCAGAAAGAGCTAACAAAACAATAACCTAAAATCAGAATTTATTTAACTGCTTTGATACCCAGTACTCTTTTAAAATATCTAACTCAAATGTTGCTTGTAGCTTAGCCAGTATCAATCCCTGTTTTCTGTTGCCACATTTAAACACTAGAAGCAAATGCATCAAAATGGTTGGTATCTTTTTATCCCTTACAGATGTCCTTGCTCTCTGGTAAAGAAACCATTGGAATGTTGCCATTTTAATTAGGCTTAGCTGCAAAAAAAAAAGCCTTAATCTGCCATTGAGATGTATATTTGCCTGTTTTTATTAAATCTCCGTGTGTGGATGGGGAGGCGATTTTTCCTTTCTAGAAATTATGTAATAATACAGACCAAGTTATTCCAAGATAGTTATTCCAAGATAGTTCTAAGTTTTACAACTTTGAATAAATTTGAAATATAATTGATGATATGGAGGCATTTGCCAAAATAAAGAACACTTTTATTTTATGTAATTTTTAATAGCCACATTTTTTCCCCTGTCATTATTAAAGCAATTATTTCTTGGAACAATGTCAAGTAGTATAATTTTTCATGCTGAAAAGAATCTTCCAGTCATATATCAAATACTTTTATCAGGATAAATATCACCAACCCTTAATTAAGAAGAAATCAAATTGAGAAAACAGCTTTGATAAGAAGAGTGTTATTAGGCTGTTACAATAATGTACCTCTGATATTTACTTGAAGTTAATGATTATAAGAACTATCCAATTTATTTATATCTTTTCCTTGTATGACTTCTTAAGAATGAATGTTGACTGTGGCTAGTAGGATTATTCTATATTTACAGAATCTTTTTGGTGTTACACTTTGTTTTAATATAGTAAATGTTTGTGTAATGGTTATAAACATGGATATATCAAAAACTTAAAACACATAAGCCTAATGATTATTTTGAAAAAGGTATAACTAGATTGTTAGCTAACTTTTGCTTGTGATGGTTCTGCATCTGAATTAATCAATGTGCTAATGTTTTAGTTAACTGAGAACACTCAGAAGTCTAAGGAGCAAGGGCCAGCAAGCTAGACTAGAATTCAACCCTGGCTTCTCCACCGTGGGATGTATATCTTTGGAAAAATCTCCAAACTTCTCTGTGCCTCAATTTCCTAGTTTGAGAATTGGAATGATATTAGCAGCTGCAAAAGCATCACTGTGAGGATTAAATGAGTTAAGATTCATGAAGTGCCTGGAATAATGCTGGGCACACAGTTACCATTAAATGTATTTCGTTTGCTTCCACTAACCTCACATTTATTTCAAACATAGTTAGTCTCATCTCACCTTAAAAATTTCAGTTCAATCCCCTTCTTTTAACTGCTATTGTTGCCTTTGGCTGTTATTACTAAAAGCTCCTGTAAGAATTAGTGAGACATTGGAGACAGCAGCCTCTGTAAGATTTTTAAACTGTAACTTCACACGAGTGCTGATCTGAAAGTAACAAAAAGTCTCCATGAAAATTTAATGAAATAAACTTTTTTCTTCTAAAAATTATTAAAGGGAACTGTCATTAGATCAACGTTGTCTTGAACAAACAAAGTCTTTCCAGCCAATGGTGCCATGAATAAATAGCTGTATCTAAAAATACAAAATCTGTAAAATCCTCTGTCCCTTACACTCTGTTTAAAACATCACTTAGCATCATGGATTTTTTTTTCCATATTAGTTATTCATTACATCTTTGAGGGATTTTTTTGTTTTTGCTCCAAATTATAAAATGAAGTATTTAAGTTGAGATTTCTGTTTGGCCTTTAAATAAAACAATGGAAAACAGAGGTTTAAAATATCACCAGTGCCAATCATTGAAATATTTGTTCCTTGTTTTCATTGATTTTTCTCTTCATCTATGCTTGCTGCACCTCCAGCCATTGGTGCTCGATAAGTTTCATCAACCTACCCCAGCCTGGCCTCATCTTACGCTGTAGAATTTATCTTGCCTCTCCCTCTACGTATAAACATCTCCCTTAGTACTTATTGTGGGTATAAATGAAGATATCTTTCCAGCCCACACACTCATGGTTGGTTTTTTTTTCTCTAGAGATGCTTCTCTTCATCATCAGCCAGGCATCTCTTTGACAATGGCTTCCTAACACAAAGGTGTTCATCAGTTCCAGTGGTAATTTTTATTAGTAGAGAACTGGATTGAAAATGAAGGCCCTAATTATGAATACCTGTATGTTTAAAGTGCCACTTCAGGGTGCCACTGTTTTACCTGTGCAGTAAAAACCCAAGATGAGTCTATGAGGAAAAGATAAAAGCCAACACTCTGGGAACAGTAAAGATAAAGCCACTGAGAATGTGAACAGCCTACTAACTCCCAGTTTTGCCCTTTACTAAGATTTATGTCTATTCTTGGCTTTGGGACTTGGGATATTCCCCTCCCCTTTCCATAACTATCACCATTTTGCTACTGGTAGAAGAAGTCAAGGAGATATTTTGCCTGGTGCTACTAGGATGCAAATTTGAGTCTTACTACAAAAACATACAGCATAAAAATAATATTCCTTCATACCAAAGTATTTCAGATTTACAGAGCAAATTCCATAGGTAAGTATCCACAGCTAGAAAACAATTTGTGTAATCAAAGTTTCAAGTAATAGTTTATTCAAACTACAGGTGAAAACCCTGCAAAAACTTTGCACTATTATGAGTACTGCTCACATGTCAGATTATCCAGATTCTTCTTTTATTTCATCTTTGAGTACAATTACGGTTGCCAGATTCAGAAATAAAAATACAAGACAAGGGTGTCACCTGTGGCTCAAAGGAGTAGGCCACTGGCCCCATATGCCAGAGGTGGAGGGTTCAAACCCAGCCCCAGCCAAAAACCTCAAAAAACAAACAAACAAACAAACAAACAGACAAAACAAGACACCAGTAAAATTTGAATTTCAGATTATAAATAGTATATGGCCTATGCAATACTTGAGATATAGTTGTACTAAAAAGTTATTTGTTCTTTGTCTGATATTCAGATTTAACTGGGCTTCTTGTACTGAATCTGGCAACCCTGAGCATAATTCACAACCACCAGCATGGGAGTTGATTCTCCCGGCCCCAATATACATTTTAAGTGGTAAGACTTTTCAGTAGGCAGATAAATCAGTTCAACATGTAAATGGCAACTTCTACCAAAATGTTCTTTTAAGGAATTGTATGGATGAGCTAAATGTACTTGGATGATTATTTTCCTTGGAGGTTCATTCTGAATTCCTTCTTATAGAGAGGATTGGGTAAGGAAGGAACATTGTACATGTTAAATTGTAGAAAAACTTTAATTTTTGAAACAATAGCCATACAGAAGTCATTATTTTATAAGCAGACTCATTTTCTTAAGAAGGGACTAGGACAGCAAAAAGGAGAAAAGAAAGATGAGTAGGGAAGAAATTAAAAATCAACAACAAAGGCAAGATAATTTTGAAAAAAAAGATAAATACTTGTTTTTAAGTAAAGCTATCTTCTTGCTTTGAATATTTTTAAACCAAATCGAATTAACCTCGAGGCAAATCTAATCATTTGGACAGAAATTGGAAGTCAGAGTTGAAAAAAGAAAAAAGATTTTAACCAGTAAATAGTTATAAAAATTGATATTGCTTCTGATTTGAAAACAAAACTTGGTTCTCCTGAGATGTATATCATAGTCCAAAAAGATTGATTTTGTCTTTTATCCTCTGAAAATTTTTATTCTCCCACTCACTTTCTCTCGCCTTTTTCTTCCTTCCATAAATAAAAATAACACACAGGCGTAAAGTGTGAAAAATACTGTATCCAGGGAGTCTTGGTACAAAAATAGGACAGCAAGAAAGGAAAAAGTCTACGTTAATGGCTGGGATTTGGGCTTCTTGTGAGGCAGGTAATAGGTAATGGTAAGACGGTATAGAATATGCCATTAAAAAACTCCTTAATAAGAACCAAGGCTACAGCTGGTCATTAATATGCTTAGTTGTGTTTCAGGGAATGAAGTGTGTCTGCCTGAATCCATGTAATAATGAACTGTGATGCTGAGGAATATTAATTAAATCAAGATAAACAAGACCATTGTGCTTTGAACTCAGAAATGATATATGTTCAACAGAAACATCTTACACATTTGAGCATGGCAAAATATACACCTCAAGTATTTTGCTGGTAAAAATAAAGGATTATATTCTCAGAGGTAATTGAGACCCTTTTCTAAACTGAGGCTGAAGCGCCGCCATACAGGAAAATCCCAGCACCGTGACTTGCTCTCACTCAGTGCCTATCCTTGTGGTAACTCTTGGAAAGATCATCTTTTTTTATGATTAGAACAGGGAATACAGGTGTCCTGCTGACTAAATTGCTCTTTCTGATGTCTGATGTACCCACCCACTATGTCAGACTCTCCAGTGCTAATATGTAGGTCCCTTTAAACCAGTAGGTTACACATCAAACTTCAGGTTTGAAGCTCTGGAAGATTCTCTAGGATCACAGGTTAAAATCTCACCAGGTCCAACGCAACCTTTCATTCTTCCAGAAGGGATAAATCAACCAGCACGCACTCCACTGTGTTAGGGTGTTTCAGATGAGGACTTATAAACTTAGACTCCTTTGCTTTGTGATGACATTAAAGATCTCATGGGGTGTTTGTTCTGAGGCTTGGAGACCGTCCTAAAACCTTGAGTAATTTTCGCTTATACTTGAAGTCTGCGCTATGGAATGCTTGGACATTCTTCCGTGGTATTAAGGTTTTATCTACCGTATTAAATAATGAAAATTAAATGCACCTTTCGGCAGTCCTTGCAGAATCATCGTTATCTGGAACTAGAGATGACAGCGTATGTGGTGTGATTTGAACATCTCTGTAATCTCACTTTGCACTTTTGTGTATCCCGTAGGAGTTTTACACACCTTTGTCTAAAGAGCACAACAACTGGGCCAGTGTCTGTGTTTTTAATGAGCCACAGCCTACTGGTGTGAGACTCGATTCTGGAGACGTGACGTATAAAACATTTAGGTCTCTGATGACTTCTATGTCCCAGGCCCCAAAGACTTTTTGAAGACTTTAATAAAGTTACTCTCAATGCCCTGTGTCTGATGGAGTCTGCCTGGATTACCCCCTGCTCTGCGCTATATTATAAACATTCATCTTTTGATTTTAATTCCTCTTTTCTGCTTTTTTTTGGCTTTAGTTTATTGCTTTTAAACTGCCATTTCTCCATTTGTTTATGATTAGTTGATCTGTTTTTCTGGCAATAAACAAGGAGAGAAAGTAAAGGGGAGCTGGTGAGTGTAGTCAATGTGGATAGAGAGACAGTCTCACAATCAGCATTCAAATGTTGCCCCACCATGGCTTGACTTTAGAATCCGCATTAGAAATCTCTGAGAGCTAGCTATAACGCTGGATGTCGTATGTTCTTGCTTCATTTTTTCCTGTTTGATTGAAAGCCACTTAGAGGGTTCATTTTCATTTCATTGTGAAGCCTGGCCCTGTGGGTAGCATTCTATCAGAAAAATTTCCATATCTTCATGGGAGGGCATCTATTGGAAATGACTAAAATACTGGGGGCAGGTATAGAAAATACATTTAATTTTGCAACTCATGCAAAATTACCTGAAGAGCCTTGCAGATAATCAAGATATTTTAGGGATGGGATAAGGTTGATTGTAGGTAAAAACCAGCCCTATCCCATCCCTGAAATATCTAAATGTTTCCTCCTAGAAAGACTTACTCAAATCCTAAATGGAGATGATTCTTCCATTCTATTCATTTCCTTTAATGCACTTACTGCCCCATGAAAACACTACTTCCTCTTTGCACTCATCATTGTAATTAATTCCATAAGCTTCTTTCAGCTTGAGAATTTAAATTTTATTTTCATGGAAGTTAATAGCTTTGTAATGGGACAAATGCAGGCAGTAGTTCCTCTGAATGGAGATGCCACATTTTTATGTACCCAAATGAATCTCCCCTTTCTGTGTTGAGTGTGACCTATGTTCTCTGCCAGAAAGTTTAATATTGTCTCATTCATCACTCAGCTTGCTTAGTCTCCTTTGTCTGTCTTGTTCATTTTTTCCCCAAATCGCTTGCTGATACAACATAATCACAGTGTTTCCCTGTTTTAGGTCTTATATTTTTCTTTGAAGAAGAGTACAGTTAAGATGGATGAATCGTTGTCATTCTATATGAATGTTGGGTTCTAATGAACTAGGCTGCAAGGTAATATTTCCGAATTCCAGGGTCTGGACACACATCAAACAGGCCTGTGGTACGCACACCACACATGCACACACGGTCCACGAGACAAAGACCTTTGGTGTCTTTCTTTTTGCTTTATCTGTGGTGCCCAGATCAGTGCTAAGTGCATAGCACCCACAACCAACAAATATTTGTTGAACAAGCAAAATTACATATTAATAACTTATGAAAACATTGGAATGTTTTATAAATCAAATAAATGCTTATGATCAGTGTGATGCCTTAAAACAAAGCATAAATAAAATCCCAGAAAACTAGCTGTCAGTGACTATCTTGTGCTGTTTAGTTCAGTTTGATCTATTACTCAAAATCCACATTAGGTTCTAGGTAAACTATCTCTCCGATAAGAGAATACCATTTATCTGTTCATTTCACAATTAGATGTCAAGAGCCTCATGATATAACACACCAAGAATTTATGCCCATGTTTCATATTAATCTTTTAATAAGGTAATGGTCTTTCTATTTTTGAAGGAGAAACCCTAGACGTAACAAAAACTTAACAAAAAGTTTTTGTTGTATTTCGGTTATAATAGGATAGTTAGTAAGATGTAGTAATTGTAAGAGCTGGTCTGCTCCTGCCATCTTTGGTCCCTTTGCTTTCTCCTCTGCATTGCGGTCCGCTGTGTGGTGTCCTGTTGGGATTACCAAGCATGATCTGTTCTTGGATTTGCCTACAATAGAGCTTCTGGGAATAGCACTCAGCCAATGGCTGATGAGCATTGAGGGAGGAGATGGAAATTTTTCCTTCCTCAGTTGGGAAAGCTGTAAGGCATGTCTGTCACTATCTCTGCAGTTGCCAATAGGCTATATAGCTTGCCACTGCCGTGATTCCTTTGAGTGGCCCCTCCCACTTCTCTGCCCCCCTATAGTGTTTCCCACTATTTCTCTCAGAAAGAAATGACTTGAATGTGAATTCTAGTCTCAAGAGTCTGCTTCTGAAGAATAAAAGCAAGACTGTTGATACTGAAAGTCGTCCTAAGAAGCATATTCTTAGCACGTGATTCTGAACCTGGATCTTTTGCTGGCCACATGGAACAAGGGCATTACTGCCTTTTGTGAGTGGAGTAGTGATAATACCTGGCATGTGATTACTAAGAATTATTAAGAATTGCACCTGTGGTAGATGAGATACAGACAGAATGGACTGCCCTGTTTCAGTGATCACAGAGATAGAAGAAACGAGCTTTAGGAAAGCTGTGGAGGGCTCAGGTTTTGCCATCAAAGCTCTGAAGGAAGCACACAACAGGTTTAGATAAGCTAAGCCTCAGCTATCAGCCAGAAACATAGCCACATTTAAAGAGACCCACATTCCTATAGTTAGTGGGGAGACTGTTCTGAAAATCACGGCCAGGATTGGATCATGAAAGTAGTAAAATTACCAAAAAATAAACCCTACAAAGAAAGCAGGAATTTGGCCCCCGCAAGCTTCCTGAGACCTCAGATGGGGACGTCATCTGGGTGGATAACACCTCAAGAATCTTGCGGCCACAAATTTTTATGAACACGCTGTTTTGGCAGGTGCACCCCCACTTGCTAGAAGAAGAGCAGCCTCCCCCAGCCCCAAAGCTGTCTCAGGCTGTCCTCGAAGGGAATGCCCTGCAAGATGTCTTCCTCAAGATCGGTGCTCAGCTGCCCTCGTGGCTGTTTGACCAATAGCTAAAGAAAACTCTGAGCATGGCCCCTTTGGAGAAGTCCTATCTGTATAATGGGAGGAAAGGCCTTAGTCATTAAAAAGGTGAAAGCACCTGCCTAATATGTTGCAAGGGCACTTGTAAACATGCATGGCAATGGACCTTGAGCAACTGGGGGTGGCACTGAGTATAAGCCTGGATGAAGGGGACTTACTGGCATTCTTCTCTGACTAAAGATTTAATATCCTGGCAAGGACATCTGGATCTGGCACTAATACACTTCTTGGATGGCCCCTTGAAGCTTGGATAAAAATGATGGCCTACAATAAAAGAGGTGGATGTGCCTGGTAACCCTGGCAGAGTATTGAGGAAGGAGTTAAAAGACATCAAGAGATCCAAGGTGCAGGAATGGATTCCCGGCACTACACCTGAGAACCCATGAGGTAATTTCAGGCCTTGGGAAGGTTTAGCCTACACTCTTTTGACTAAAGTGTAGGAATTAATCAAAGGATTGGGCATCCACACCCCTGAGGAGCTCCGTGGTGGCTGTCCTACACAAATCAGAGTACACTAGGAGAAACAGGCTGTCAGCTCCCTGTGGTCAGAGGGGATCATATACATCAGATTCTGGAGGGCCAGAAACCAGGTATCAGCATTTGCCCTTGAGAGACATGGTGGCCACGAGTAAAAGGGAAGCAAGGCTGTAATGACATCCCTCCTGCAGGCACTGAAACATGGGGCAGGTGCAAAAGGAAAATGCAGTCATCTCGTTAAAAAAATTTTTCACTATGGGTGGTGCCTGCCGCTCAAAAGAGTATGGCTCCAGCCCCATATGCCAGAAGTGGGGGGTTCAAACCCAGCCCCGGCCAAAAACTGCATTTTTTTTTCATTAGTTAAGACAGCAACAGCAGAGAGATAAAGCCAAGCACAGGACCCTTCTCAGCACAGGGCTCTGTTCAATGGCACAGGCTACACTCCATGATTCCCACCCGATACGGGGGTCTGTGTCAGTGATAACAGACCATGGTGTTTCTGGGGCTGAGATAGATGGGACATCAACGTACCATTTGATACACGAGTGTGTGTCCGAGTATCTTCATTTGTATTTTTGTCATTGTGGTCTGGGATAAACATGCATTTTGGGCAATGAAGACTGGTAAGATAACACCCTGGATATGTCTTTGTACATTTTCTAGTAATACATTCCAGAAATAATTTCTAAAATACGCTTTGCCTTGGATGTGGTAACTGGAAAAGCACCTGCTCTGGAGATGACTAAATAAACTTCTTTAAGATCCTTACTCACCTAGAACTTGGGGAAAATCTGGATCACAAATGTGAATGACAACAGGAAAGACACTTCAAGTAAAAATTGAAATTGGCCACCCGTTCTCTGCAGACAAGGAATCATGTGCAGAGAAACCTCCCCCTTCTGCTCCGGTTACTGGCTTAAGTGAATTCGGGCAATTCACTTAACCTCTCCCTGGCCCCGTTTTCTTCTTTCTGTCATGTGTGATGACACTTGTAGTGAATTTCCTTGCAGAAATGTGACAATTAGCCGATTAATGACTATTAAAATCTCTAAAGATAGAATGCAAGGAAATGCTTAATAAGATGGTAAATAAGGAGAAAATGGACAGTTAAGGGCCTATAGCCACAACTGGAAAAATTATAAAAGGTTACTTTGAGAGGCACTGGGAGAGACAGCTCCTAACAGTGTCTAATTGCTGCCTGCCTGATCTTATAACTCAGGGCTTGGCCTAAGCTTTTATGGTGAGTGACAACACTGCCTTCCACACCTGCATGGTGGTGAGGCTGCTATCGTAGCCAAGCTCCCAATCACAGCAGTGTCTGAACTTTCCTCCCAAGAGTTGTTTTCATCTCATTGAAACTACTGTTAAAAAAATATATAGACTTTTTTTTTTTTTGCAAAGATAGGACACTAAGTCATTCTCCTCTCCTCCAGAGAAAATCTCCCCTACCCTTCTCCCTAGAAGGGCTTTATCTCTGTAGTTCCCTGTAGTTCAAAGGCAGAAATGGAACATAATGGGATTTGGCTGAAGGGTTATAATCCTAAGAATTCCAGAACTCTTCATCAATAAAGAAAGCTTTTATCCATTGGCAATTTCAGCTGAGAGCTATTCAGTGTGACTCAGAAGGCACCACATAAAGATTTTAAAGCACCCTGATCTGCCACTGTCCCTTTGCAAGGGCAGAGACAGAGCCCATTTGTGATCATATTCTTGTGAAAGGGGAATAGCCTACAGCTAAACTGGGAGGAATGGAAAGGCTATTTCCTTAGCCAAATTTAGTGGACCCTTCTCCATGCTCTGATAGCCTTAACATTTACTGTTAGTCAGGCTCAGGGAGGAAGATGTGTAATACTGAATTAGGGGTTGTTTTCGTCCAGGACGGCAGCATGACCATGGGTAGAGAAGACGGTACTTTGTGATCCAGTTGTCACAAGAGAAGTGATCTCAAACAGACACACACACAGAGTCATGTTTTACCACCTAGTTATTTCCCATCTTGAGGGAACAATAAGAAGAATTTCTTTCATATGGACAAATCAGAGTGTGTACACAAAGGTTCAATGTGTGCTCTTGGTCATATCTCTGCCCTCCTGGCTGGACCCTGGATTCTGCTCCAGACATTATTTAGAATGAATAGGGGGGCTTTTGAGCAGTTTCTCCCATTAGAGCTGGAAAATGTTAATACGGAACAATAACTTTTACAGAAATATCCCTGTAGTAGCTAGTGAATTATACACATTTCTATTGCTTCAGGAAAGGATAAGGGTAATTTATTTCCACGTTGTTCCAAGCCCATAGGGTTGAACAATGATGACTCCCTAAGTGCTTGGAGAAAAGGGAAATTATGTTGGCCCATGAGAATTAAATGACTTGAAAACTACACTTAGCGAAATGTTTTCTAGTTCCATGGGAACATACTAGAATTTTACTTAATTAGTGGCATTTACACAACTATAGTCAGTGTACATTATCCAAAGGGAATAGCCTTATAGCAAGTTGGCTTCAGGGGACCTGGCTCCCTCCACGGGCAGGGAGACAGGGAGAGAGACACAGAGATGATAAGCACCCCGGTCACCTTGTCTCCCAAGTTCTTATGAACTGAACTTGGCTGTAGTCATTTATCTGCCTTGGATGTGGTAACTGGAAACATTCAACCACCCTCTGTTCTCATCCTGCAATTATTGAGCAGTCCTCTGATTTGGTAATTGATCTTACTAGATTCTTAAATATGGGGGATCTGTGCCACTCAATAGGACATGGGACTCATTTATCAGAACTAATAATAATCCCTGCTTATAAATGAATAATCTGGCTTTCTTGTCTACCTATCATTTAAAGTACACCTGGTTTTATAAACTTGTCACTAAGAGCCTACTCATTTCTATGTTCATTCATAAAATCCTGTTTTCACACACGTAAGACCAAGGACCACGAAAAATCCACTTATGAGATGTCCTTAGGTCACCTACCAGCTCCGGAAATTGTTCTGAGATATTCCATCCAGTTGAATGTATTCTTCCATTTTAACTTCAATAGTTCCCGGGTATTTCTGAAATAGGTAGGGTGAAGAATTTCTGGAAATTGAAATAACCTTCTCATTTCCTTAACAAGTGAAGCTGATATAGGTTGTTTATAAAACTTGAGTCTTTTCCTATGGGATATTTTCCTGGAGGAATCTGGTTCCCGGTGATGGAACCGGGACAGTCTTACAGGCGGGAAGTTTAAGGAGTGGCCAGCTCCACATTAACCAAGTCCGAATGCTTAGGGTCTAAAGCAGGAACTTCCTTATTTTAAATTCTTTCCTATCAGGATACCCTCTCTTCAGTCATCCATTCAGCGATTTCTTCACATGCCAATCTCCGCGCTAATCAGTTGCAGGTCTTTAGAGATACATTAGTGAACAAGGCAATTCCTCACAGGGCGTGTCGTTTAGTAGAAAAGGTAAGCAATAAAATGATAATTTCAATGATAATACATTGATGGGATTCGCAAACGCATTAAGTTCAGTGACGAACACAACCAAGATGTTTTATTGAATATAGTGGAGCTAGACAGGAAAAGATTCTCTTGACAAATTAATATTTAAGCTCAGCCCTAAAAAAGCAAATAGGGACCAATCAGGGAAGAGCATCCAAGCATTAAGAAAAGAATGTACAGAAATCTTGAGATCAAAAAGAGAATAGTGTGTTCCCAAGGCTTACTAGTCACAAAACAAGGGGGGAGGAGGAGCCAGGGACATGGGAAACAAATCATGCCTCCCCCCATTGGTATGTGACTTACAGGAGGCCAGAAATGGCTGACGCTGAGGACTGTCAGTAGAGAATGGAGGTTTAGGCAGCAATCTGTGTTTCCGTAACATAGCCGATCCCATAATGGATTTGATTTATCCTTTTAGCAAATACCCAATGAGAGCTGCTATTGTTTGAATGCTTGTACCTTCATGTTGAAAAAAAAATTTCTTTTGAGACAGTTCTCACTTAGATATCATGTGGTTGAGTGCCATGGCTTGTAGCTCACAGTAACCTCAAGCTCTTGAGCTCAAGTAATTCTCTTGCTTCAGCCTCCTGAGTAGTTGGGTCTACAGGTGCCTACCACAATGGCCGGCCATTTTTTTTTAGAGATGGGGTCTCACTCTTACCCAGGCTGGGTTCAAACTCTTGAGCTCAGGCAATCCTTCCACCTTGGCCTCCCAGAGCACTAGGGTTACAGATGTGCACCACCACTCCTGGCTTTATGTTGAAATTTAATTGCCATTGTAACTTTAGCAAGACGTGAACTTTAGCAAAATTTAAGAAATGATTAGACTACAAGGGCTCCAGTCTCATGGATGGGAGAATTTGGTCCGTTTTTCTCTATCAATGTTTGGCCACGTGAGAAGGATGCAGTGATGAAATGCCACCCTGGACACAGAGAAACTGGGTCCTAACCTGCCAGCAACTTGATCTTGAACATCCTAGTCTCCAGAACAATGAGAGAATAGATTTCTGCTTGTTATAAACCACTCGCTCTGGGATATTCTGTTAGAGCAGCACTGACAGACTCATTCTAGGGCCTGCTATGAGCCAGGAACTGTTCAGGAGTTGGCTTTACAATAAGGAACAAGCTCTTTGGGAAGGAAGAAAATTATAAAGAAACTCATTTTTAGTATGTCATAGTTCGGGTTGTTAAGAATGACAAAGTAGACCAAAGTAAAAAGGAAGCAGGAGGTTGGACTTGATTAGTATTTATATAAGGTGTTCAGCCATCGTTTTACTGACAAGGTGGTGTGTGAGCGACACCCAAGGAAGATTTGAGAAAGCAAGCCCAGGGATTATCTATGGGAAGAGTGGGGAGACAAAAAGCAAGTGCCAAGGTCCTGCGGTCAGTGAATAACTGAAGTGCTCGAAGACAGCAAGGCAGCTGGTAAGACCCGAGCAATTCCAAGAAGAGGAGGTGGATATGAGATCAGAGAAAGTGTGTTTGTGAGGTCCAGTGGGTAGAACTTCCTGAGCTATTTTTAAGACTCTTATTCTGAGTGAAATAGGAAGATTTAGCAGGTTTTGAGCTGAGGAGTGCTAGGATTTAATTTCCATTTAAACAGCTCATTCTAGCTTTTGCGTTGAGTAAGATGGGTGGTTGGGGGGAGGAATGGAGACCTTTCGAGAGGCTACTACCTTTATCCTGAAAGTAATGAGACATAAAGAGTTTTAAGTCAGGGAGTTATATTTTATTAAAACGCCATAATACATATTCTAATTATAAGCCTTAGTTTAGGAATTAATTAAAAATACAAACTCCTTAGAAAATTAAGTACTTTCCTATCCTAAACTACAATATTAACTACTGCTAAACTTCACTTTGACTTTTCTCTTTTTGTTCCCTGTAACTTGCAGCCATTTGGCCTGGATGTATTTTTCAACTATCTTCTGATGTTGAAATAAACTGGACTAATTTTAACTGGACTAATTACCCTACTAAGAAAACATTTGGACTGTGTTTTTCCAGTTTAAAGAGATGCCTTGGATCCCTGAGGCTTCCTCGTGTAACATGCATCTACAACACCGAGCTACAAGAAAAGTCTGGCTGTGAGCAGCCATTTGTCAGTATGGGCAGGAATTCTAAGATCCTTGTTCTAGGGTTTCCAGCTCTACCACTGGGTTGTAAAGAATTCCCAGAATTCTGATGTTGCCAGAGAGGGAAGAGATTTCCATTCCATCCTGACTCCGTGCTGTGTGGTTCTCTCCCTGAGCTCACATGGGCAGTTTGAGCAGAGATGATGCCGATGGTGTAACCCACTTGCCCAGTGCCGAAGCCCATCATGGGACTCTTCGCTTTGGCAATCCAAGCCTTGTTCCTCAGTATTCTGTGATTTCCTCCGCCTCCCCCTCTTATCCATGATCCTGCTACCTCTTCAGTCTTGGCTATCCTTAGAAACCAGTAAATTGCAGTTTTCATTTCCAGATAACCAACAGTCTTTCAAGTGAAGGAAAAGATCTAGAAAGACTGAACTAGATAAACAACATCTGGCATAGTTTCAAAGAATCTGCATTTGCATAAAAGCCTTTATCTTAAATTTTTTACTAAATCAGTTAATATGCTGTGCAAAAAGGTAGGGACTTACATATGAACATTCCTCACCACCTCCATTGATGTCTCAATTGCTCAGAGTGATTTACCTGAAATCTCCTGGTTAGTGCAGCCCACGGTAGGTAAGGACTCAGCCAGATTCAAGGGCTCAGGACTTGGGCTCATGCCCTTTCTTCCCACTAGGCAGAGAAGACATGTCAGTTCCCAATCATGTACCTCCTCCCATATTTAAGAAATTCTCATTACATATGTACTTCTGGGTTCAATTTCTCACGGAACAGTCAAGCTTACAGAAAGGTCCATCCCACCTCTCACCCCCATCCAGAATGATACCCCCTCTTAGCAATCTGCTAACATTCTTAGAGGAGAGAAAGTTCTTATCCAGAAAAAAATATATGCACACAAATTAACATCTCCAAAATTCACCATCATACATTAGTATAAGAGAAAAATAATCCCTCCTTTGTGACATCCCTACTCTTTCTGCTCCTCTTCCATCTAAGCTGAAAGAATAATGTTTCATCTCCCACACATTTCCAAAGAATTTATGTTGCTTGGGGCAGGAGAGGAAAGGGGTGATATATTTTCTCACCTGTCACAGAGTGCATGGCCAATACCTCACAATAAAAAGGCAGGTTAACAAGAGAAAAGTACAACAAATTTGCTTAATTATAGTTTTCCATGAATGGGAGCCTTCAGAATGAAGACCCCAGAATACTGGGGAAGCTATTTGGACTTAGATTCAATGAATCAGGGCCAGTTGTGTAGAAATGTGATTGCATGAAGAGGGTTTGCGCTGGCCTGTCCAGATTCTTCCAAGTTTCTTTGTTGTAGCATTTGTTCCTGCTGGGTATGGGCTGGGATCCCTCTGGAATAAGGTCTTAATTTCTTTATGGCCAGAAAAACAGGATGTGGGGAGAGGTTAAAGTATTATTTTTTAAGCAAAAACTAGCAGGTTTTGAGAAAAAATGGTTTCTAATTTTTATGACTCACCTTAAGAAAGAGGAATTCTAGTTTCTATGACTTGCCTTAGGGGAGAATGGAGGAGGGACAGGAATGCAAAGGTCAGACAGAAACTACTTTGCCTCCAAGGCCTTATTTGGAGGTGACTTTTTCTAAGTTCGACACTGACATCCTGGGTCTATGAAATAACCTTCTGAGTTCTTGTTTCCATTTGAGGGAAATTTTCCTTGGCAACTATTTATATTGATTCCAACATCAACTCTTCTAATTAATATCTCATCCCATAAATTTACTTTTGTAAAATAATTTTTATTTGGAAATATTTCAGTGTGCAAGCATTCTTGTTACATGACGAATTGGGTAATGCTAAGGCCAGGGCTTTAAGTTTGTCTATCACCAGAACAGTGTACACGTGCTGGAGAAACAAGCTTTTAGCCCTCACCCACCTCCTGTCCTCCACCCTTTTTAGTCTCCAAGGTCCTTTCCACCACTTTATGAAAATGTGTACCCCTCAGTTGGCTCCCATTGTATCAATGAAAATATGTGGTTGTTTCCCCATTCCTAAGATACTTCACTTAGGATAATGTTCACCTGTTCCATCTAAGTAGTTGCTGCAAATAGCATTCTTTCTTTCTTTTTTTATGACTGAGTGTACTCCATGGTATGTGTGTGTGTGCACGTACATACACTACCTTTATTTTCTTCTTCTTATTATTATTATTTTGGAAATAGAATCTCATTTTGTCACCCTCAGTGAAGTGCTGTGGCGTCACAGCTCACAGCAAACTCAAACTCTTGGGTTCAAGTGATTCTCTGGCCTCAGCCTCCTGAGTAGCTGGGATTACAGGTACCTGCCACAACGTCCAGCTCTTTTAGAGATGGAGATCTCACTCTTTCTCAGTCTGGTCTCAAACTCCTGAGCTCAAGCAATCCAGCCTCCTTAACCTGCCAGAGTGCTAGGATTACAGGCATGAGCCCCCACACTGGCCTTCGCATTTTCTTTATCCACTCATCAGTTGATGGGCACTTAGGTGGATTCCACATCTTTGCCATTGTGAGTTATGCTGTGATAAAAGTGAAGATGCCTTTTAGATATTATGACTTCTTTTCCTCTAAGTACATTACAAGTAGTAGGATTGCTGGATCAAATGGTAGGTCTACTTTTAGTAATTTGAGGGATTGCCTTACTGTTTTCTATAGAGATTGTATTATTTACATTCCTACCACCAGCACGTAAGTGTTCCTTTTCAAAATATCCATACCAACATCTACTTTTTTTTTTCAAGTTTTAATAATTTCCATTTTGATGGGGTAAGACAGTATGTTGTTTGTGGTTTTAGTTTGCATTTCCATGATAATTAGTTCTAGTCAGCATTTTTTCCATATGTCTGTTTGCCATTTATATATCTTGTATTGAAAAACTCTGTTCATGTCTTTTGTCCCTTTTTAATGGAATCATTTCTTTTTTCTGGCTGATTTGAGTTTTGTACAGATTCTGGCTATTACCCCTTTGTCAGGTGTACAGTTTGTGGATATTTTCTCCCATTCTGTGGGTTGTTCATTTAGTCTGTCAAATATTTCTTTGCTGTGCAGAAACTTCTTAATTTAATTAAGTCCAATTATGTTTGTTATTGCTGTATTTGCCGTTGAGGTCTCACTTATAAATTCTTGTCCTAGGCTTTTGTTTAGACGAGTTTTCCTATGGTTTCTTCAGAACTTTTATGGTTTTTCAGGTCTTACATTTAGGTCTTTGATCCATCTTGAGTTAATTATTATTATTATTATTATTTTAGAGACAGAATCTCCCTGGCATCACAGCTCACAGCAACCTCGAACTCTTGAGCTTAAGCGATTCTCTTGCCTCAGCTGGGACTACAGGCGTCTGCCACATGTCCAGCTATTTTTTGGTTTCAGTTGTCATTGTTGTTTAGCAGGCCCAGGCCTGGCTCGAACTTGCCATCCTTGGTGCATGTGGCCAATGCCCTACGCACTGAGCTACAGGCATCAAGCTGATCTTGAATTACTTTTTATACATGGTGAGAGACAGGGATCCTGTTTAATTTGTCTGCATATGGCTGTCTAATTCTGCTGAAACTATCCAATAACACTGAGAAGGACGCAACCTTCCATAAGTTATTCTATGAAGCCAGTATCACTATGATACTAAAGCCAGGAAGACATAATCAGAAAGGAAATGTATAAACCAATATCCCTTATGAACACAGATGAAAAAATGCTCAACAAAATACTAGCAATCTGGAGTCAACAGAACATCAAAAAGATAATCCATCGTAATCAAGTCAGTTTCATTCCAGAGATGAAAAAATGGCCCAACATATGCAAATCAGTGAATGGGATTCACCGTATAAACAAAAGTAAAAGCAAAGATGACGGGATCATCTCAGTAGATACAGGAAAAGCATTTGATAAAGTACAATTCCCCCTCTTGAACATACCTCAAAACAATAAAAACAATATATAATAAACCAACAGCCAACATCCTACCGAATGGGGAAAAGTTAAAAGCATTCCCCCTAAGAATTAGAGCAAGGCAAGGGTGTCTACTGTTGCAACTTCTATTCAACATTGTGCTACAAGTCCTAGACAGAACAATCAGGCAAGAGAAAGAAAGAAAGGGAAAGAGAATGGGAAAGAGAATGTCAAAGTATCCATGTTTCTCATCTATCTGATCTTATACCTAGAAAACTCTAAAGACTCCAGCAAAAGACTCCTAGAATTGATAAATTCAGTAAAGTTTCAGATTACAAAATCAATGTACACAAATCAGCAGCACTCTATATACTAATAACAGTCCAGCCGATAGTCAAATTAAGCACTCAATGCCATTTACAATAGCTACAGAGAAAATAAAATACCTTGGAATATACTTAACCAATGTGGTGAAAGATCTCTGCAAGGAGAACAGCAGAACATTGATGGAAGGAAATCTAGATGACACCGACAAATGGGAAGTCATCCCATGTTCTTGAATCAGAATAATCAGCGTTGTTAAAATAGCCTTACAGCCCAAAGTGATTCACAGGTTCAATGCAATTCCCATTGAACTGCCAATGTCATTTTTCACAGATCTAAATTTATTCTTATACTTAGTTTTGTTGATTGCCATCAATTTTAGATATTGGTCACCACAAAAGACTTAAAGTTGACGCCTTTTAAATTTCAGGAAATATATTTTAAAACATGAATTCCAACCAACATCATTTAGAAATAAATGTGCAAAGAGATTTTCTCGGAAGTAATAAAAGCCTTTTAAGCACACACAGGGAAAGGAACTATAGGCTACCACAAGTGCAGGTTGATAAAGAAGATGTCATTTGAGAGGAAGTGAGGAGAGTTTCATTCATGCAATGATTATATTTCTAATAGCTACCATTTACTCTGGATATACTTCTAGTTCAAACTCTTACTCAGCCTGTGTTTTGATAGAGTATCTCAGTTTTCATGAGCAGATGTCAAGCTCACCTCAGTTTGACTGATGCTTATAGGTATGTCTCTGCCATAAATTAGTTAAAAAAATATTTACACTCTAGGTGTTTGTTCTATTTGATGCTTGGTGGTAAGAAGCATTTGCCATGGATTAGTTGAAAAATAAGAAGCCTTTCTTTAATTTGTCAACTTTCATCCTTGGATCATTCTGGATTGCCACTGAACTGTTATCACAAAACTATGCCTCTGTATCTTGGCAGTTTGGCATTGGATAATAAATATTTATGAGTAAATATGCTGTTTAATGTAATGTAGGTAATTGTAATGACATTGAGGGCAGTATTTCCCACATCACGTGTTCTTCTATTATCAGGACTGCATGGGAATATTTTTATTAGATTTCAATAAGAAAGAAAGCTACCTTTCCCTTTATCATTCTTTTAACAAATTCTAACTCGATTTTCACCCTGGAATAATCATGCAAAGGGTATAAGGCATACCAGAATGACCTCAAAGAGATGTCACCCCTAACCTCATGGAACATAGAGTTCAATGGGTAAGAGGAAGAAAGTATGTATCTTATTTTAAAAATATAGAAATGAAACTGTACTATGTATTGTGAAGAGTTCCATTTGGCCCTTGAGTCACAGATGAAGTGCCTTGACCTGTTTCTGGGGTTCAAGAGAAGGGCAAGTGGAGATAGGAAGTTGTGGGACATTTTTAGCAGGTTAGAAAAGTGTGACATTTTAGATCTGAAAAGAACACACAGCTGCCATGTGAAGGGAACATTGGGCTTCTCTTTTTGAATAGCTGCCGAGGAAGCACAGATCACAGTTCCAGGCCTCTGTCTCCAAGTCTGACTTGAAGGCGTTGTTTTCAGTTATTAACTTTAATCCCAAATCTACATGTTATCCCTTACTCTGTATGTTGTCCATTTGCCCCTTAATTTCCCTTTGTTATTTTTCTTACTCAGCAATTTTTATATTGTACTTGTCTGTATAATCCACATAATTAGAAGGTTAGAAGAAGAATAAAGAAAGGTAGTAATAAAAAGTGCAAGAGAATATTTCCTATTTCTGAAAATGTTTACAATGTATTTGAAGAATTAGAAAAAGTGTGAAAGAAATGACTTGGAAAAATAAAAAAGACATAGAAGAGTTGCTACAGATTAAATTCACAAATATGGCAACTTCTCTCTTTTCTTTTAAAGACAGAGTCTCACTCTGTCAATCTGGGTTGAGTGAATGATGTCATAGCTCACAGCAACCTCAAACTCTTGGGCTGAAGAAATCTTCTTGTCTTCCTCCTGGGTGGCTGGGAGAACAGGCCCGTGTATGATGCTGGGCTAGTTTTTCTGTTTTTAGTAGAGATCGGGTCTTGCTTTTGCTCAGGCTGGTCTCCAACTCCTGAACTCAAGTGATCTATTTGTCTAGGCCTCCCAGAGTGCTGGGATTACAGGTGTGAGCCACTGCATGGGGCAGAGAACTTCACTTTCAAACAAAGAAGGGTTAAACTAGTCATCAGCACTGGTATGTCAGCAAACCCTATAATGTGTCTTTTTTAATATAGACAGACTTTATCTCTAATATCTGTCTCTGGTTTCCTTTAATCCTGGGACTCTTAGTTTTTTATTTTGTTAATTGCTGGCTGTTATGCAGTACACTCATTAACAAGAGAAATCCTGCCTTTCATTTTATTTATTTCTCTTCAACTCTTGTTTTCCGCTATAGCATCTAGTATGTTTGCTAAGTAATCTACACTTATGCGTTCCAAAATATTTAATCTTTGTCATAGCTCACATCTGTTGTTTGTAGGATTAGTCTCCGGATTTCCGAGCTTTGGCATATAAAATTGGTGGTTGCTATTCTTATTTCTTCTGGACTTTCCCTCTACTCCCCTTCCCAGTGAAGGCTCAGAAAAGAGCATAGGTTGGCAGTGAACGAGCTGGTTTTCCTACGTAAGGTGCGAGGAACATCACCACTGGCTTCCAACATGAATCCCAGAGAGATGACTAAGGGTGGTAACCATATTCAATTTTATTTCTCTACTTTCTGTTTATGTCTTTAATCCCAATGTTTTCAAAGTTCGAAACATATAGGAAGCTCCTCTTTTTCATAAATTAACCCATCAGAAGCCCTAAACAGGCTGAGGATGAGTAAAACAGGCTGTGGTAGGAGCTGGAGGCTGTGAACCTTCAGGCTAGTGAAAATACTGAACAGCCAGGGAAAGTGGCTGCTGAGCACTGGGAGCCTTGGGGGGAAGGTTTTCTTTTCTCCCATGAAAGCAACTTACCTTGTAAAATATCTACTTCTATTAACCTGGCTTTGAAGAGGAATGACCCTGAAGGGGAAACAATAGTCGCACAGAGTATAAAGGGTAATAAAGTCATATGAGCCCTTTTCCTGCCTTGGGAGCCCAGTTTTGGGCCAGGTCAAGGCATGTCCACTGAAAGGAGGCACCAGGGTCACGCTCTCCTGTGCATTCAAGATTAAGCTCCAGGTTCGCTTACTCTTCGTCACTATGAAGGGCCTTCCCTTCGTCCTGCCTCCTGCATTTGCTCCCTTTTCTGACTTTCTTCTTGCCTTCCATCAATTCCTTGTTTCCTATTAAAATGCTCTGCAAGGAGCTGTGGGCACCCCAATCAGACTTGGAGCAAAAGGATTGTAGCACTTAGCACATTTCCCTTAACACAGTAGAACCACTGTAAGTTGACAGCCAAGGGACTGTAATGAAGTGGTCAACGTAAGGAGCTAGGCCTATTGTACTGATTCTAACATGTGGGGCACATCTGGTCTATGAAAATTGGGTCAAGTTAAGGAGGTGGTTGATGTAGGGAGGTGTCTGCTATGGAGGTTCTAGGGTATTTAGAAATCCTTGGCTGATGGTAGGTCAATTTTTAGATCTCTAAGTATTCTCCAAACATCCTTCCAAAAGGAACGTATTAGTGTGCATTCCCACCAGCAGTGTAGAAGTATTCCCTTTTCTCCACATCCATGCCGGCATGTCTGGTTTGGGGATTTTGTTATATGGGATAATATCACTGGAGTTAGGTAATATCTCAAAGTAGTTTTGATTTGCACTTCTCTGATGATTAAGAATGGTGAGCATTTTTTCATATGTTTGTAGGCCGTGCACCTGTCTTCCTTAGTAATCCCTTTACTAGGTCTATACCCAGAAGACCAAAAAAATCACATTATAACAAAGACATCTGTACCAGAATGTTCATTGCTGCCCAATTCATAATTGCGAAGTCATGGAAGAAGCCCAAGTGCCCATTGACCCACGAATGGATTAATAAATTGTGGTACATGTATACCATGGAATATTACTCAGCCTTAAAGAAAGATGGAGACTTAACCTCTTTCATGTTTACATGGATGGAGCTGGAACATATTCTTCTTAGCAAAGTATCTCAAGAATGGAAGAAAAAGTATCCAATGTACTCAGCCCTACTATGAAACTAATTTATAGTTGTCATATGAAGGCTATAACCCAATTATAGTGCAAGAAAATGGGGAAAGGGGCAAGGGAGGGAAGGAGAGGGGGAGGATGGGTAGAGGGAGGGTAATTGGTGGGACCACACCTACGGTGCATCTTACAAGGGTACAGGTGAAACTTACTAAATGTAGAATGTAAATGTCTTAACACAATAAGTAAGAAAATGCCATGAAGGCTATGTTAACCAGTTTGATGAAAATATTTCAAATTGTATATAAACCAGCACATTGTACCCTATGATTGCATTAATGTGAACAGCTATGATTTAATAGAAAAAGACATTTTTGATATGTTTAGAAAATGAAAGGCAGTAAGATGAAAATGTTCTAGAGATATGCTATACAACATCATATTTATAATTAATAATAATATACTATACCCTGAAAATGGTGTTAAGGGGATATGTCCCCTGTTACATGGTTTTTATCACAATAATGAAAGAAGAATAGAAGCAAGACAGTATCAAAAAGTCAGCAGGGAAACAAGGGACTAGAAAATAGAATCAGACAGGTTTTGATAATAAGATCAGTGAGAAATGTGAGAAACCAAAGCTAAAGGAACTAGTCAGAATGAGAGAGAAAATTAGTAAACTTAAATATCCAGCTGAAGAAATTACCCCAAATGCACAACATATACAATGGCAAAGAGACAAAAAAGGCAAGAAGGGCTGAGGAGAAAGTTCTAGTAGCTACCTAGAAGGAGCACAAAAGGAGATAAGGATGAGAATAGGCAAGGAGAGATACGCAGGGACCTTTCCAGAGCTGAGTGATGGCAAGCCTCCTCTGATTGAGAAAGCCCACGGAACACCAGCATTCCCAGTGAAGGCCCCACCCGGACATCTCACAGTGAGACAACAGAATCACCAAAGACCAAGAAGCCCCTGGACCCCACCGGCCGGCCCACCCACTGCAACAGCGCTGAAAGGAAAATCACTATCAACCCAACAAAATGATCCTTCAAAGATGAGGGCGAAATTCGCACATTTTCAGATAAGAAAAACCTAAAAGGGAGTATCGCCTACTCACACTCAGTAACGCTCTTCTAGGAAAGGATGAGTTTCAGAAAGAGGAAAATGATCACAGAAGGAAATAAAATGATTACCCAGAAGAAATGGGGAGCACCGAATATGGTAAACATGTGGGTAACTATTTTAATATAAAAAATAACAAATATAATGTCCAATTTGTGAACTTAAAAAGGGAGAGATAGAAGTAAAATACCAAACAAAAATAGCAAATGAGTCAGAAACAGGGAACTGGGCAAATTATCTCAACCCTTGGAGAATCAGTTCTCCCCCCACCATCAATGTCGAACAGCACTCATTCTCAAAAAGGACCCTGGGAATTCGGTTGCTTCTAACTCAAATCAATTTTTGATATTTTGCTCAAAGCTTTAATGGTTGCAATTTCTACGAGCCAAGATTCTTAATTGTGGCACTTTGCTGCAAACCCAGAGCATTTAAGGAATTCCAAGAGCAATGCATCCCCCAACTCCCAGATTTTTGCTTTTTCCATTTCCGTTTCCATTTAATTTCAAAGAGTGATATAACTGTAACGACAGCAATCTAAGTGGTTGTATAGTTTGTCTAAAATGTCCTGAAATCGTTCTGAGTTATTATGTAAATACCCAAATCTGTTCATTATGTTATTATGGGGGGAGACTCACCACTGGTATTTCTTAAGATGAGATCATTAGAAAAGGATTAGTGGTGTAATGTCTGAGGGGCTTAAACCATAATTTGAGTCTTTCAGATGTACACGAGGTAATTTTAAATAAATTCCAGGGTTTTTCTGATGATAGCCTTCAGTTCAGTCAGAGCTGCCTTTAAAGAAATGCTAATTGGATGAGGTAATATTTAGCACAAAACTTGACATGTGGCAGCCCGTCAGTAAAGGGTAGCTATCCCCATTCTTAGTATAATTTCTGGGTAGAAATTAAATAAACAAAAAAGTATGGCCAATGTCTCAGATATGGGAAAAGTCACTGCTGCAATTTCTGCTTCTGGAACTATGATCAACCATTCATAGGTCTTCACAAGTCTTGATTTTCAACAGTGATTTATAACTTTCCGAGGCTGCAAAACTTGAAGGAGCAGAGAGAGATTTACCTTTTGCCATATTTGACTTCTAGGAATTTCTGACTCATGCAGTCAATAAACATTTAGAGAGCCCTGAGCCTGTGCTGGGCACTGATCACACAAAGATCTGTAAGATGGCATCTTCCCTCTGCCAGAGTCACCGGGTGGCTACAGTGACTAGTAAGATTGATGTTGGGACAACAATGTAATGAGCACCTGCCTTGTGCGAGGCATTGTGCTAATTAATCTCCAGGGACACAGAAATGAACAAGGTGTGTGTCTTTATGACCTTACCATGTAGTGCAAAATACAGATAAATTGTCCTGTAAATTACAAAGCATCACAGTAGTGAAAGAGCCATGGACAAAGCATTGGAAGGTACGAGACAGAATAGCTAATCCACATTTAAAAAGGAGTTGACATTTGAATTGGACTTGAAAGATGAATAAGAAGGAAGGAAAGAGCATCCCAGACAGAAAGGGGAGTATATCTAGAGCCACTCAAAGCTACACCTACTGAGGAATGGTCCCCACTCTGCATAGTTTGGTGACCAACTGCGTAGGAGGAAACTGGCAAAAGCTGAGGAATGACAATTAACCTGCTCTCACTTTGGGACGAATCTTTCAACCTTTACAAGGAATTTACATGTTATGCTGGACCAATAGGGGTCAACGTGGAATTTGAAGCAGGAGATCGCTATATCTAATTTTGTAAAAAAAAAAAAAAAAAAAAGTTGAGAGAGGCAACGACATTTATCAAGACAACACATAATAATAGTATGAAATAAATCATAGCAGTGGGAATAACCAGATAGATGAGGAAAAAATTGACAAGGTAAGTGATTAAAAGGGGTGAGAGAGGAGGAAGAGAAGTCAGAGATAATGGGGGGTTATCTAACTTGAGACACTGAGCCATTTCCCTACTATCTGAGAAAGTACAGGTTACAGAACAAGTCTGGGAGGAAGATGATAAATCCCCTTGAGCAAATTTGGAGAGGCTTATGTTGTCTCAATACGAAGGCTATATCTCGTAGGTGATTCCAAATATAGGAGTGCTATTTTGAGGAGACAAAACTTTGAAAGAGTGATAATTAAAACTGTGGCTGTCATCTGGTAAATTCAAGATTTTAAAAAATACATACATATATATAAGACCAAAGGGACTCAAAGGTTTCTCCAGAGCAGCATTATAAGACAAATCACTCAGGAAAACAAACAAACAAAAAATGCACTGTGTGGAGGAGCCACAGAGCAAGAATTAACTGAGGCCTACAAGCCCATTGCTTCTCTTTGTAAGAGCACTTCTTCCATCCTGCACTTTCTCTTCAATCCACGCACCAGAATAGCTGTCGCAACACTCCCTACTTTGACTTACCTAAAGAAGATGGTATAGAAAGCAGAATGGACTTTATTTTTCCTGTATCCCTATCATCTGGTTTCCTTCCCTATAATATACATGATTTCTCCTGTACTTTTCCCTTTGAAAACAAAAGCAGCCTTGGAAAACAATGGTGTCCCAACAGCCAGTGACTCATGGAGCTCTCTTTATTCCTGGTATATTCTCTGCTTTACTCTACCTCCATATTTACGTCCTTGAACTATCTTAAATTCGGGGACAATGAGACAGGATCCAAGTTCATATCCCCAAACTACTCACATCTTTTGGGAAAAGACTAGAAATGCTGACGTTCCCAAACAAGAAGTCTCCTCTCTACCTGCTCAATAATGACATGTGGGAATGACAGAGAAATTTAAATGGCCCATTAAAACTGACGTCATGCATTGGCGGTTTTCAGACTGGGGCATGAAGTGCCCAGTGGTAGAAGCTGTGGGCCAGGTGACTCATGAAATCACAAGATTAAGCCATTTCTTCTCTTTGCCACTTCACTCTTACCAGAAGATTTGCAGGGGAATTTTGTCTTAATATTAAATAAGCACAAACATATTAGAGAGTAGACTGCCAAGTTTGCATGGGGTTTTTTTACGATAAAATACGAGACTTGAAATAAATTTTAAACTTCTAGACAGAGTGCTTCCAGCCCCCTAAATCCGAGAGACAAAGATTCTCTCTTCTCCCTGGAGGTGTTTATTTCAAATCCTTGGGGAAGATTCTTGCTGCCTGGAAATAAGGGGAGTGAATCAAATCTCATTTCAGTCTAGCAAAATAAAAATGTCTGGAGGATAAAATAGATACTGTCTAGAGCCAGTAAATATAGAACTAATATGAATGCCAGTTAAGGGATGAGAGGGTGGACCTATAATACTAGACCAAGGATGCCCCAGTCACCTACTTGTTTCATAAGCTTGGAGAGGACATGGAATTTCCCTGCCTCTCAGTTTCATCATAAGCCAAATAGAGTTATACTAGAAGAAAAGTCCTACGTGATTTAAAATCTTTGAAGACTCTCTGATATTTCAAGCTTAGGAGATTTCAAATAAACACCTGGATTGTTGTTTGCTCTTTAGATATTAGGATATCTCATCCCTGAGCCCAGAGCGTTCCTACATGAAAACTCTTTGTTAAAGTGGAGCCGCGTCATTCCTTCCATGCTCAGAAGGCCCAACCAGGTCCTGGGGACTGAGCTGGGCCCAGCTCCTTCCTGGTGTGCACCTGCTCTGCCTGACTCCGCAGACCTGCACTGTCTGTCCGCTCCGGTGGCTCCCTAGCCACCTGTGGCTGTTTAAATTTAAATGTAAATGATTTAAAACTAAATAAACTTAGAAACTCAGTTCAGTCCCATTAGCCAATTTCCAGTGCTCAAGAGCCACATGTAGCTAGGGGCCACAGAATTGACATCACAGATTATAGAACACTGCCATTGTCACGGAAATTTCCGTTATAGCAGGACTGTGTAAACATTCGAATATGTGACTCCAGGCTAGGACTCTTCAGATTCCTCGTAGCCCTGAGGTTCCAGGTTCCTAGTGGGGAAACCCATCACTAGGGATCACAGCTACTGTACAAGTGTCCCTTTTGAGAATCTATCCTGTGCCATCAGGAGGCTTACTTGGAGATGATGTCTAAAGGCGCACTCTTGAACCAAGAACCCACATGGCCTCCACTGTGAGCCAGGAAGGACAGGTGAGTCTGCACACCAGCGGTGAGCACTCAGGGGAGTCCCCGCTGCCCCTCTCCCGGCAGACTCAATCAGCCCAGCCGCATTCACATGAGAGGTCACTCCCATTCTCCTCTTATGGAAAGGGAATTAAGACAGACATGCAAATAATATCATTCTGGGGGTCTTTCCCTGCAAAAGAATTAGGCAAATCTAAAAGCCACGAGCCATGGTCGCAATATAATCTAATAAGCCACAGAAAGTCTGCCCCCAGCACAGAGGCTGGCCCCAGAGACCCACAGTGAGGACAGCAGTAGGTGTGAGCAGCCCCTGAGCCGAGCTCATGTGTAATTACCCACGACCTCCTCCGCTATCTTTCTCATTACAGCAGCCCTCTGGGAGCACTGTCTGGCAACACTTGGTTAGCAGTTAATAAGCCACTGTGTGGCTGGGCAGCAGCAAAATTTCGTTTCTCCCAACATTAGCGCCGGCTTCCCTTCATTGGACCGGCAGACGTGAGACTACCCTGGTCCCTCGCATATGGACTCTAGCCATTGTTCAAGATGACCGCCATCTTGGAAAAGGGGATTTGGTGATTTGACTCAATTTAAGACCCTACCCAAGGACAGTGGAACAGCAGTGCCTCCCCACAGCTTGTGAGGAGACATGGACCATGTGTGTGCTTCCACTCACCCCAGTTAGGTCAGAATTCTGGGGGGTAAAGCCCAGAGATGAAAATGTTTCAGAAAGACCCCGGAGGGCTCCATGCCCTGCCAGTGCTGAGAGCCACTGGCATCTGGAACCCGGGTGCCTCTCACCCGCACTGCCTGAATCCTGCTCACACCACCAGCATGTTGCACGGCACTCACAGGATAGTGACCCCCTGTGCAGGACAGACACCGAAGACTCCAGGTACCAAGAGCCTAGAACCTTCCCTGCCTCCAGCTCAAGATCCAAGAGAAGCTCGAAGCCTTCTCCTGTGCTTCCCTAGGACCCTGAGCTTGGGAGTCAGAGGGGGAGACTTAGCTTCAGGAACTGGACTGTGCCCCGAGTCTAGGGGCTGGGAAGAGACAGGAGGGAGGTGATGAGAGAAATCCAAGAACTTTCAGGAAAGGAAAAGAAAATAATGAGCCGTGCAGCTGCTAAGCCACGAAGCAGAGCAGGAGGAGGGAAATGGGAGCGGCAGTCAGCAAAGCAGGACGTGACCAGCCGCAAGTGTGGCAGCCAGGAGTGGCGACAGCTGCCCGTTTTCTGTGTGTGGCACCCAGATTAAGCACGTGTCCTCACATGTCCAGTATGAGGCCTGACAAGCACAGATATCACATGAAAATATGAGCGCCTGGCTTGTCTTCATACTGGTAGGGCAGGGCCCAGCAAGAAACCCTCTTGAATTTCTAGGCAGTTTTGCAAAACCCAGTAAACCAGCGCGGGTCCTGCTGCCCGGAGTCACGCCTGCATATCTAAAAAGCAGTGAAATGTGGAACATCTAGAATTACGAGCTCTGTCATACACAAGCTGGCTCGGTGGCCTTGGCCGTTCAGCTGTCCTCCCTTGACCCGGCCTTAATCACTCCCTAATGAATTTTTCTCTTGATATCTCTAGCAGATGGCTCAACGGAAGAGCGGACACATTTCCAAATCTTACAGCAGGACTCTGTACACACAGAAAAATGTGGATATTGTTTTGGTTTTCACGTTTTTTTTCTTCAAGAGGTTCATTGAACATAGTAATGTCTTCGGGGCTCTCAACACCTTCCCAGAAACAGCCGGGCTTTTCATGGGACCTGGTTCTTGCCTGTATCCCACTCTCTTGGTGTTCTCGGTGACATTTGCAGTATGCTGACTGTGTCGCCAGCCCAAAGAGGCATATGAGGGTTTTACGTGAAGGGTGAACTGTCAGGGTCCTTCCTCTTTACTCCAGGGCTCCAGTGCTGCATGAGTGGTTCATAACTCCTCAGTTAAAAGTGGGGAGCTTTGACATCTTAACGGAAGAGGGAAGGGATCAGAGAAGCCATGCCACGGGCATAGCCACCACGTGAGGGTGACACACTCAGAGATCCTTATTATAGTCAAGTCTGTCAACAGACAGAAAGGTTGGATTCCGTACAAAATGTCCCACAAATTCCACGGTGCCAATACAGCGTGAGGCGGGGGCAAAGTAAACACAGGCCATTCTCTGAAGACAAGGCCCAAAGACTCGGAGCAGGTGGAAAGAAACCAAACCTGACTACATAGGAGAACCACGTGGAGAGTTTTTAAAGAAAGTTGATTTTGCTTTCATTACAGAAGTAAAATCGCCGGTGTAGGATTTTGAGATTTTTGCATGAGTATTTTTTTATTGGTTCTCCAGATTATACAGTTCTGGCACACAGATATTCTTGAATGTGGCAGAAATGAGAATGAAACCCTAGCCCCCTCCTCCAGGGTGTCCCAAAATCATCTGAGGAGCTTCTGTGAAAATGCATATTAAGATTCAGAAGGACTGGGGTGTGTCTGATATTTTGCATTTCTAAAAGGCTCACTCCAAGATGTTCCTGTTACAACCACTCTTTGAGGCCCAGGCATCTAGTCCTATGAAAAGATGAGTCACGTGCTTATTGGCCTTCAGTCTTTCTAACATCAAAACTAGGGAGACAATGTAGCAGAGAGGTTGGATGGGACAACCCATGTTTTTCACCCTGTTTCTGAAACTAAATTGCTGTGCAATCTTGAGTAAGTCACTTAACCTCTCTGATCTTTAATTTCCTCAGGTGTTAAAATAGGGCGGGAACAAATACATTTATTTACAAAGTTGTTGGGTTGATTAGAATGAGATGTGGAATTGTTCTGTAAATTGTGAAGCACTACAAAGTCTAAGAGTTTTATTATAAGATCTGCCTTTGAAAGAAAACAATAGTAGCTTTCAAATGGTGGCCATTTTCAAGTGCATGCACATTTTTGTAGTCCTTTATTTCTCCTAAAAGGGGCATTCACATGGTGAGTTTTATCTCCTAAATGGTTCAACTCTATGTATGTGTGTTTTGTGTGTGTAGCGTGTGTATGTTCATATACCAATGCCTGGAGGGTAGGGATGGGCAATTTAACCAGGAGGATTCAGGAACGCAGAGCAAATTTCCAGGAGCAACAGCCAAATTGGGAGCTTCCTTGCGCCTTCCATGAGCACCCCTCCTGAGAAAACATGGCACCATGCCCCAGCCACCTCGATCTCAATGTTCCCCACGGCTGTATGTCCGCACTGGCGTGTGAGTATTATCTCACGTCCAGCCGAGCCAGGAAGATCGTCGCTTGGGACCCTAAACCATTTTGCGGTTAGAGCCCCCAGCTCCCACTGGCATGTCTGGCCAACACGAGTCACCCATCCGCGTACGTTCACTCCCAAAAGCAATGAAAGCCTTGTCAAATTCTTAAAACACATTTTGGAAGCCACTGCTGAGGTTGCGCAAACACATTTGGCTCGTGCTTCAGGGACCAAGCAGTTCTCTGGGTTGGATCACAGAAACAAAATGTTCTTGTCCTACTTCCGAGATGGTGTCTGAGGACTTGGCTCTGTCGGCCGAGGAACTGCCTCCTCGCTGATGTCATGCTGCCACAGAAAGGCAAACATCTCTGGGTTCAGCAGTTCAGGACCAGAAGTGAGAAAAGGTGGGGACAGACAGGGATTTTGTCAGCGCTTGGCTCTGTCAGGACGACTAAGACAAGTAACCTATTCCTGATTACCTTAGAGTAAAATGCATGGGCACCGTTTGCCAGGAGAGAATCCCTCCCGTGAGGGTTCCCGACCGCCATGCCACCTCATTTAGCAGGGCTTTGGGGCCACACGCAGCCCTCAGGAGCACCTGTTCGGGAGGCCCAGGAGAATTGCACACCCAGCCGTGGGGAAGAAATGATTCCCCTGTAGCACTTGTGTCTGCTTTCCTGTCCCTGCATAATATCTCAGACATTCAGTGACCCTCTTTCCTGGCCAGTTCCAGGCGGGTCCTGCTGGACGGGCCTGAGCTTCTCACATCCAGGTTATTCTCAGCACGCAGAGGACCACGGCTGCTCCGGACCCCGCCGACGGCCGTCTGAGAAGCAGTTTCTTTCACCATCCCTCCCCCATCTTTCCCACATGTAAAATCTGGAGTTTTTATCACCAAATCAGACCTCCTGATGCCTAACGTTTCGCCGCACAGAGCCACCACAAGTAGGCTTTGTGGCCAGAATAAAAGCCACCATGAAATTCGTTCTGGTGGCCGGAAGAGTCAGATGCCTGGTCAAGAGAGATTTGTATGATGAAGTTTCAGGAAGGCAGCAAAAGATGATGCCGCTTCCTAAAGGAGTGACCAGCCGTCATCCTGGGCTGCCCGCTGGTATCCCTTGGAAACTATTTCAAAGCTCCAATAGCTGGGCCTTTCCCCAAACTGTTTGAATTATAATCTCTGAGGGGCCACAATTGATATTTGCCAAAGTCCCTCCATTGACTGTTGCTGGGTGTGAGAAATCACTGTCTCACTCAATCCTTTTCCTAGACAAAAATATTTTACCCCAAAGAATTCAAGTACTTAAAACGTCACAGTGTTAACTAGGGCAGAGCAAGGACCAGAGCCCCATTTTACCCGCTGCCCTGGTCGGATTCCAGGCAAGCAGTAAACAGTCCTGCATGCGCGAAGCCGGAGGAACCGTTTCACAAATGGTTAAGAGAAGGCTGCGGGAACCGGACTCCCAGGGTCTGCTTGGCGGACGGATGGGAAGTCCAGGTCTGCCACTCCACTGTGGGGCCTGGGCCAGCCACCGAGCCTTGCAAAATCTGGTGTCCTTTGGCTGTGAGAAGGGAGTGGGTGGTGTAGAGGTGGGGAAGGGTAATACTATGACCTTCCTGCTGGAATTGTGAGCATTTAATGAAACAACATCCATAAAGTGCTTAGCAGAATGCTTTGCACATAATAAAGGCTCAATAGTCTAGACTCGTGTTAATATTATTAGCATCACACATGTACTAGAACTAGTTCTCTGGGTTTATAGTATTGATATCTAAAGCCAGCAGCATTGAATATATAGGTGATAGAAGTGGGGATTGGTCTTCAAGGACACTCTGCAGTAAACATGCAGAGACTAAGACGCTAAAGTCCAAGAAAATTTGGCTTTTCTTGACTGACTTCTGAGATGATCTGCTGGTTCAAATCCTAACCACATTGCTTGGAATGAGGTTCCCAGTCCTTCCTTTTAGGGTTTTGAATGCATGTGGTCTCTGTGTTCTAACATTCAGCAGCTAGAGAAGTGGAGAATGGAAGCTTTGACCCGTCATACCTCCAGGAAAGACTGAATAAATAGGTCAGACAGGAATCCCACCCGCAAATACCCAAGTCACATTCCAAGTTGTAGCACAAGAAAAGAATAATTGAGACCAGAAACTCCCATGCCCAGAGCTCCTCCTGATTCCAGTGTCTACATTACTGACACCATCCTTTCTTACTCACCTTGACTCACAAGGTCATTCTTTCACGACTCTCCTTTGTTCTTCAATCTGTACATCCACTGTAAAAGGAAATTCTCTCTTCTCTTTACCCACACTCCCAACCTAGGTCAAGCCCTCCCTAACTTCCTCCTGAATTCTTTGCTGCCAGAAGTGTGGCCTGCAGGCTAGCAGCATTGGCATCACCTGGGAGCCTATTATAAACAGAGACTCTCAGACCTCCCCCTGGACCTGCAGAATCAGAACCTGCATTTTATAAGATCCCAAATGACTTAGGTGCAGGTACAAGTTGAGAGGCACAGAGCTGACGGATGTTCTCCCGCCGGGGGTTCTGCCCATGCTCCACATGCTACGTGGAATGCCCGCTGAACTTGCTAAAGCACCACTGCACCCCATTCCCAAACTCAAAGCCTGCCACCTTCACTGCTGACCAGTCCAGGCAACTCTAATACTTCATACGTACATAAGCAGGACTTTCAAATTACAAGGCACTTTCATCCAGCATTTTATCTTCAGTCACATCTAATATAGCAATAATTTTATGGTGGCAGCCCCAAAATCCCAAATCCAAGTATGTTGTATTAGTCCGGGTCCTCCAGGGATCAATAGGAAGACAGACACACACACTCATTGCAGAAATCGGCCCGCACAATCATGGGGCCCATACAGACACAGCATCTGCCTTCTGCAAACTGGAGACCCAGGAAAGCCAATGATGGAAGTCCCTGTCCAGCTCGAAAGTGGTGAGGTGGGACCAATGTCCCAAGGCAGGTAGGGCAAATGGATGTTCCAGCTCAAACAGGGGGAAAAAATGTCCCCTTCCACCCACCCCCCTCTCTTCCTTTTGTTCTATTTGGGCCTTCATCAGACTGGATGAGACCACCTGCTCCAGGGAGGGCCATCTGATTACCCAGTCCACTGATTTAAATGTTAATCTCTTCCAGAAACACCCTCACAGACATAGAAATAATGTTTTACCAGCTACCTGAGGCCCGGTCAAGTTGCACATTCAATTCACCGTCACACATGTATCCCCATCTCCTGCCAACCAACATCTACGCCATCGCTATTATTTGCATAAATTACAACAGTCTTCTTCCTATCCCCCCTTCCATTCTTGTGCTGCTCTAACCTTTCCTTACATAAGAAACTGAACCGTGCTTGCCTGCTACTTTAAACAAACCAGTGTCTCACATCATCCTTGGATTGAAAAACAGCCTCCTTTCTCTAGACCTCATGGTCTCACATGATCCATCCCAACCACCTTAAGGAATGTGTCTCCCACATTCTCCCCTGCTCTCCATCTCCCTGCCTTCCTATTGCTCCCCAAACTTAGGCTTGCCATTACCTCTGCCTGGAGCGCCAGCCTCCCAGAGCTTTACAATTCTGGCTTATTTTCACCTGTTGTCTCTTCCTCCATGAAGCTTTCCCTGACTGCCACATCTAAGATGCTAAAAACCAGCTCTCCTTCCCCCACCTCCTTACTCTTTACCCGGTTGTCAGTTCTCACCGCTTCATGGCAATTGCCACTGTCTGGAATTGTCTCGTTGCCTTTGGGCTGGTCCGTGCGTGCTTTGTCTGGTCCCCTGAGCCAATGTGTCAGCTCTTTCAGAATAGAGAGCCTGTGTGCCTGGGTTCCCTCAATACCTGTAGGACCTGGGCACTGGATAAGTGTTTCTTGCAAGACTTAATAACTAAATGTCATTTCCTTTATTTAAAGCCTCAGCATAATCCTACAATCATAGTGTGGACATCACCCCACCATTCTCCTGGGGGGCCTCCAAGTGTTGATGACTTGCCCACATTCAGTTAGCTAGTAAATCGTAACACCGTATATCACCCCTATCATGAAGAATATATAACCTGCTCAAGGTGCTCCTGCTCCCTTGAACTCCTATATCCCTTCCCGCATTGTTTGAACTTCCCTTGTGAAATATCATTGTAATCTGCCTAGATCTGTAGCCACATGGTGCACTTAACATTCTCCATCTGCCTTCCCAATAGCTCATGTCCTCTGAAAGGTACATGTCTATCCAGACTTCGTGTTATATCCAGTACACAGTGCCCTACAAATTTACTGAATTCAGTTGATCCACATGATGGCAGCTAAAGATCTTTGTATGTTAAAGAGTATTGTAGAAAAGACTTATAACATCCGGTATGTCATCCAAATGTGTCATAAAGTTCTACAAAGGATGTGAGGAAACTCAAGGAGTGGGAGGAAAAAGTGACAATCGTGTGCTCCTATAAATGACTCTGAAGAACCTGCTTTCAGTTTCCAGAAGAACAAGAGACATGTAGATACTCATATTCAGCTCCTCTGTCTGAGAAGACAGAAAATAAGATGATGGAGAAAGAGAAGAAAGAATAGTTGCCCTCAAATTATCCTCATTGATGCCAACAAATAGATTATAGAGCAAGAAAATTTATTTCATTCTCTGTATGCTGGAGCTTGATCCTTTAGAGACCCAACAGTAGGATGTTGGTGTCTGCCAAGCCCTAATCACGAGAGATGTGGCCAGGCAGGAGCTATGGCAGTGACCCAAAGGAAAGCTAGGTAGCTTCAGGGAGTCCATGACACTTCCGGCTAGTCTGGGTCCCAACTTGTTTTGCAGTTTTCCCAAGAAGGCCAATGTCCCACCTTGGTCAAAAACTTCCTCCTCTGTCTCTGTCTTTCCACTCATCCCCATTCCTGCTGTTTCTGGAGTCTTCTCAGGTTCTCCAGACCAACAAGCAGCGGTGAGTTTGCTGTAAAGCTAATAAAGGTTAAGATTTAGAAGAGGAGTGGGAATTGCTGGGCCTTTTAAAGAATTCTAAATGGGGAGGAAAAAGAGGGTTTAGCAGAGGAATGTGTTATCCTAAGAAAGCATTTCTGATAAAATGGCCAAAAAGAGTTTGGAGAGAGGGAATATGATCTTCTGAGCTCCCAGTAATTTGTTATAATTTCATTACTCATTACAAATAAATATTTATACTTAGATTTAATTTGTACTTTTGTATTCTTTTGCTTAAAGAGTAGACTCCCTAAATCCTGACCCTGTTCCTAAAATAGCATCAACAAGAAAAAAGAATGAATGACTTCACTCGTTCAACAATATTCTTCGCTAAACACCGACTCACACAGGCAGAGCCCGGTTACAAGAGCAAGCAAAGCACAAGTGGTGCTGGCATGGGAGAACTTGCAGGATGTCAAGACATCCACGGGCTCAGGGTGGACTCAAACTCCCTATAATTCCCATTCGCTACAGTGAGCTTCAATTCTCCAGCTCAGCTCCTACGGGTGAGGAAAGAGCCAACTGAACATCCACCCAAACTGCCTTAATCCTATGACCTTGTCACAGAAAAGGTGGGCATTGATGGCGATCCTGGACCAAGTCAGAAGTTAAAGTTGACTGTTCACCCCAAACCCCAAACAATGCTCATGACCACTCACCTTGCCGGCCCACCAAGCAGAAGGCAGACTGGATCCCATTTGAAAGGCATGGCAGCCATCGAGGCCCCTGGCCACTCTGCGAGGCCCACCAGCCAGTCAGCTAGAGGAAGTTCTTAGCTGCAGTAGTAGTTCAGCTGCCTACTCAAGAAATATATCAGTAAATAAAGCATCTTTCCCGGGCTTCACTACAAAACTCAGCAATTTGTAGTATAAGGAATTAAAGGATTGGAAGAAAAAAAAATTTTTTTAAGTGTCAAAATCACAAAAAGTAGGCCAGACGTATTGGCTCATTCCTGTAATCCTAGCACTCTGGGAGGCCCAGAAGGGTGGATTTCTTAAGCTCAGGAGTTTGAGACAAGCCTGAGTAAGAGGAAGACCCCATTTCTAAAAACAAACAAAAAAATAGCTGGATGTGGTGACAGGCACCTGTAGTCCCTGCTACTTGGGAGGCTGAGGCAAGAGGATCTCTTGAGCCCAAGAGTTTGACATTGCTGCAAGCTGTGACGCCCCTACACTCTACCCAGGGTACCAACTCTACTCAAAAAATCACAAAAAGTAATAAGGCCAGGCAGTAAGCATATTGATCCACTAATTCAATCAGCAAAGACCTACTGAGCACTGGCTAAGGAATACATCCATGAATAAAACAGAAGCTCTGTCCTCTTGGAGCTGACACTGCAGATAGAGATAGATCAGATATGAGACAGCTGTGAGAGAGAAAAAGCACGGGTGGGGCAAGGGAAGCCCAGAGCACTTGGGTGAAGAGGGTCGTGTGTTTCCCAAGAACAGGCCCTTCTCTAGCTGTGCCCTGACACACATCAGAAGGGTCATGGGACTGGTGCTTTCCAACAAAAACAGGTATCCCTAACAACAGAAAAGGACCACTTGACCACGCCACACGTTGAGTCCACATCTCAGCTGGTCCTGGGTGTGCTTGCTCTACTACTCAGTAAGTAAACATGGTTTTTGAAATGCAATTTTTCCAGCCAGGGAAAAGATTTCATAGAACATCATTTAAAATAGATTTTCATTTCATGTCATTTAACTGACTTACAAAACAACAGCCATAAATTCCATTTAATAGGTGGTTCCATTGGGAAGGACTGGTGGGGCAATTGTCAATTAGGTGTTGCATAAAAGGATGCAAATGTCGCATAAAAGTGATGGAAGATCATATTATTGTGTTAACCATGTCATTCTTGCCACGCTGTTACACACCATAGAATAATAACAGACACATTTAAAAGGTGGAAATCATACTGGATGTGTTTTTAAATTGTGTGTAAATGCAAACTGTCTGGAATCAGTTCTTAACCCTTTTGTCAGCCACTTTCAAATCATCAAGTACAAGGGAAAACAATTAATAGGTGAGTTATCTAATAGAACAGGCTACGGGTTCCACCAAGAAATTTCCCAATTATGTGATGTACAGTCGTGCCTTTGAAAACTGGGTTGTCAAATCTATAAAATACAAAACTGATTCATCCCATGTATAAAAACTTGTAATGGTGCTGGGCTGGAACCTTCCATTTTTTTACCCAGCATCTAAGGTAAAGGATTTCAAAATGCAGCAAAATGCCCTCTCAGAAGAGCAGCAAGTCAAATCTAAAGCAGATGAAAGCAAGGAGAGAGCACACTTGTGACTTCAGGCCATCGGTCCCCAGTGGAAATGAGAGGATGGGATGGTACGAACCCAACACTTCACTCAAAACAATATACAGCCAGGGAGTCAGAAGGAACACTGCAGCTCAGATTCTAATGTGTCTTTAGAAGTCGGGACGAGAGAATGTGTCAATAAACACAACATCACTTGTGCCACTTTCCAGTCTTGGTTGTCTGGAGCCCCTAGTGAGTGTAGTGCTCCATTTAAATGAATTCATGGGGCCCCAAACATTGGTGCTTCTATAATATTTTGAAATTTAAAAAAACTGATTAGGTGGACAGAAAAATAAGGATATAGAACACCAGACAACATTATCAACAACATGACCTAATTTATAATTGTAATAATTCACTCAACAGTAGCCAAATAACATGATGCACCCAATTATTTTCAATAATTGCTCTGCTCACAGAACATTTACCAATATAGATGATAAAGGGATGGAGGGATTTAAAAAGTGACAAGGAACCTTTTGGGTGTGATGGATATATATCCAGATGTTTGCTATCTGGATCATGATTATTTCATGAGTGCATATATATGGCAAACTGTAAACTTTAAATATATATATTTTTTAAAAGAATAGGGATTTAGCATTGACAAAAATCTCTACTTTTCCAGGTAGAGAGAGACAGTAAGCAAATAAGCAAAATACAGTCCAACAAACCATAAGTGCTATGAAAAAAAGTAGAGCAGGGAATGAGACAGGGGAGTACCAAGTAAGAGTTTGCTGATTCACACTGGGTTGTTAGTGGAGGCTGACTGAGAAGGAAGCATCTGAGCTGGAGCCCGAAGGAAGATGTGGCTGGAACAGCATGGGAGTAGGAACGGTGGCCAGAGGTATACTCAGGACGGTAACAGGTACCAGCTCCGGAAAAGACAGCTCAGGATGACCATTGGCAGATTCTGAGCAGCCAGCAGAATGACTACCACGTTGAGAACAGATTGCAGAGAGCAATGGTGGACCCAGGACAGCCAGTTAGGAGGCTGATGCCACAAATCCAAGAGTGGCATGGCAGTGGTAATGACCAGGCAGTGGAGGTGATGAGAAGTGGCTGGATTCTGAGCACGTTTGTGACATACAGCCAACAGGTTTTATTCATGGATTGGCAACAAGGGTTGAGAAATAGAAAAAAAAAAATCAAAAATAACTCCACAACCGTTGGCCTGAGCAGTGGAAAAAATTGCTTTATTGGGGATGGGGGGAGGGAGATGGGGAAAAACTCAGGTATAGCAGGTTTCTGAGGCAAAAGTGGCAGGAGTTTAATTTTAATTTTAAGACATGTGGCATGCTAAATATTCATCCAAATGGTGATTTTATCTAGGTAGTTAGATATACAAATCTGGAGATACAAAATTGTGAGCACAGAGATAGTTGTTCAAGCAGTAAATCTAGGTAAGGTAACACAGAAAACTATATGGAGAGAGAAGAGAAGCGGTCCAAGGTTTTAGACCTAAGTTCTTCAGCATTTAGCAATCAGGGTTGGGGATAAAGAAGCAAAGGAAATCCAGAAGGAGTGAACGGTGAAGTAGGAGGAAATCAAAAGAAGATGGTATCTGGAAGGCTAAGAAAGAAAGTGCCTCAAGGAGAAGAATGTTGAGTCCAAAGTCTTGTCAAAGTCCCGGAGATAGAGGAAGTGCATATAATAGGTGGTGGTTTAAGAATGGGACTCCTGGTGTTAGGAAGACGAAGGAGAAGCAAGCAAAATTCCAAGGAGAGAATATACGGGGAAATTGATCATGGTCATGTACTCCCTAAGGTCTTCATGTATTCCAAGGGGGTCTTCAAACAGACTAAAGTCCACTGACCTACGTAACTGCTATACTTTCTCCTCTTTCCACAAACAGCCAACAACTGATCCTCTGTCCTTTCTATTCCTCTTTTACAGGAAAATAGAAGCAGTAAGAAGCTTTCCGTATGTCCACCACCACGCCCCCCTGCCATTTGCTCAAGTCCATGCCCTCTGCTTCCCCTTGTGTTATTAAGAGTGTTGTGTCCTCACTACTGTTTGAATAGTCTTGAAAGCTTCAAAAAGGAAAGAAGGAAGGAAGGGAGGAAGGGAGGAAGGAAACTATATTGAGAAGGAAAGAGAGGAGGTAAATATGACAAAATGTTAAGAATTGCTAAAGCTTATATAGGAGTTCATTGTGCCATCCTTGCAAGTTCATGAATTTAAATATTTTTAACAAAATTTTTGGGAAATATATAGTAAACCCTATGCAATGTATTTTTTGAATCTTATTCTTTCTTTTTTAGTGATTATTTGCAAAAATGTATATTTACATATTTTGATTAATTATGTAACAATTACATTTGTTACATAAATGTAATTTTTCTTAAATCAGAAAAAATCAAATATTTAGAGGCTTATAGTCAGGGCATTTAAATCACTTTTAATTTAACTATGTGTTTTATTACAATAAAGTATGATAAGCTAAACTACAAAACACTTTGAATTATAAAAGATATTATCAAAGTCTGTGTTACAGATGGAGTGGAAATATGAGTTCAAGAAGAAAGAATGGTGTAAAATTTCTAATTGATAAAGAAAAACTTGGGCAGTGCCTGTGGCTCATGGAGTTGGACACCAGCCCCATATACCGAGGGTGGCGGGTTCAAACCCGGCCTTGGCCAAACTGCAAAACAGAAAAATAGCTGGGCATTGTGGCGGGCGCCTGTAGTCCCAGCTACTCGGGAGGCTGAGGCAAGAGAATCAACTAAGCCCAGGAGTTGGAGGTTGCTGTGAGCTGTGTGATGCCACAGCACTCTACCAAGGGGGATAAAGTGAGACTATGTCTCTTCAAAAAAAAAAGAAAAGAAAAACTTGTTTATTCAATTTAACGGTAATTATGGTTATCAAATTGCTATGACATTAAGATTTCTTTAGAGTAATTTAAAAGAGTTTTGCGACATGTTATGAATATAAAATTTATAGTACACTGTAAATAAGATTTTCAATTTTAAATTTCCAATGAAACTTTACATATCAATTTAAAATATGCAACAGGGTACATCATTTTGAAAAACAATCTTCAAATAAAAAATGGTGAATACTTCTGTCCAAGTCCAAAGCATTGGGTATCTAATTGCAGTGAAATGTCTTATGAGTTTAGGCAGCTTCAGAAACTGATTTGAATTAGTACACTCAGGTTTAAAGGAAGACCAATCAGAGCGGGTATGTGCTTTTCTCTAGACAATTTTATCTACATGGATGAGAAAAAGAAGAGAAGGGATTATCCATACTGGAGTTTTGTCAGGCAAATAAAATAAAGAGAGAGAAGAAGAGAGTTGATGGCCTTTCAATTTACGATTACAGTGATTGACCATATGCCAAAAAAGAAGGGCAGTCAGGATATAGAACATAAAAATTCTTTGAGATTAATAAATTATAGGTTCTGGCTCGGCACCTGTGGCTCAACGGGCTAAGGCACCAGCCACGTACACCTGAGCTGGCAAGTTCGAATCCAGCCCCCGGGCCTGCCAAACAACAATGACGGCTGCAACCAAAAAAAAAAAAAATGGCCGGGCATTGTGGTGGTCCCCTATAGTCCTAGCTACTTGGGAGGCAGAGGCAGGAGACTCGCTTGAGCCCAGGAATTGGAGATTGCTGTGAGCTGTGATGCCACAGCACTCTATCCAGGGTGACAGCTTGAGGCTCTGTCTCAAATAAATAAATATATATATATATATAAATAAATAAATAAATAAATAAATAAATAAATAAATAAAATTATAGTTTCTGATAAATTCAAAATATTGTTGAAGTCATGAAATTAGAGGAAGTAAGCTGTAGATGGTAGGTGGTGGTCAAAAATGGGACTCCTGAAGTTAGGTCTATTGAGGGTATAGAGAGAATTCTAAAACGGCACCCCCTCCTCCTATGACTTGGGCCTTGGATAATCTCTGTTGGAGTGTGGGAGAGACTTATGATTATGGATATTCTCAGACAGTTGAGTGATTTTATACAGCACAGCTGACTTTAAGGAAGGGAATTTAGTCTCACATAATCTGAGCTAATCAGGTAAGTACTGAAAAAGCATAGGGCTCTTCTCTTCCTGAAAAAAAAGAAGTTCAAAGCATGAGACACATTCCACAAAAGATGAGATTCTCCATTGCTGCTTATGAAGGATCAGGGGGCCTTGGGTCAAGGAATGTGGGTGGTCTTCAAGAGCTGACAGTGGCCCAAACTGACAGCCAGCAAGGAAAAGGGGACTTTAGTTCATAGCCTCAAGTGACTGAAGTCCTCCTCATCATATGAACTCCACATGAAAACACAGCCTGGAGAAATCCTGAGCAGAGTCCAGCCTCGTGTGCCCAGACTTCTGACCTACACCACTTTGAGCTAATATGTCAAGGAACATGGGCATTTTTCAAAGCCACTTGGTGTGTGCTTATTTCCCTTGTGGTAATGTCAATTTCTAGGATATGACCAAAGGATTAAGAGTACAAGGTTTCATTGAGGACAATACATTGGTGAAACTAAGACAGTACAGCACTGGGGACATCTTCTACTTGAAGTCATCTACGGTTATGAAAAGACTAGGGTGGACAGTCAATGAACCAAGAGTTAAGATCTTCAAAAAGTGACCTGGGGGCAGGGGTGTTTGAATCACTGCAGCTGGGAAGGAGGGGTGTGTAATATATGGGTGATGGAGCTGGGGTGAGGGAGTGGGGAGCAGAGAGGGAATGGTCTAGAGCAATGATGTGGAGCAAGAAGGACTGCATCTCACCTTTAGCCCCAGTGGTAGGAGGATGGGGAGAAGACAACAAGCCCTGCTTGAGGGAAAATACTGGCCTTGGTAGAGTGTCAAGTTCATGCAAAGGTAGGAGGTGGAAAGAATTAAAACAAGCAGTGGAGATATGAGAAGTCTTTCTAATAACTGACCCAGAGCTCTGCAGGGCACAGAAGAAGAACACAGGAGGTGTTGAAGGATAAGAGATAGGGTCTGAAAAGGGGGATAAGAGACCCTTAGGGGGCTACAACCAATCAACCAGAAATAACCTGGGAGCTTTTTGTTCCAGTGATAAGAATAATAAAAGGTGTACATCTTAATGATGGTTTCAAGGGAGGTAATGTTGGCCAAGCTTTAAATACTGGAGAGAAGAACTGATGTCTTACTAGAGAATGTGGTGCACGAGGGGTCTTTATTCCTGCTGATGAAGGGATGGAAGCAAGCGGAGAGGCAGAGTATGCAAACCACCGGGACCCTCTGCACTCAGGAGACGGAGGTAGGTGTGAAGTTGTCATCAACCCTGAGTACTCAAGAAAGGAAGGCTGACCATTTGGTTTTGAGCTTTCTGAAGCCTGAACAGAAAGGGAAATGTAACTTTCAAATGATTTACAGAGTCTTTTAATAATAGTACAGAAAGTCAGCTACAGTACTGTCTTGGTCTGTTTTCTGTTGCTATCAGAAAGTACTTGAGGTTGGTAACTTACAAAGAAAAGAGGTTTACTCAGCTGTATGGGCTGGGAAGTCTAAGAAATGACGCTGGTATCTACTCAGCTTCTGGGGAAGGCTACATGCTGCGTCTCAACATGGCAGAGAAGCAGAAAGGCACACAGTAGATGCCAAGAGACTGAACATGAGGCAGCCTCACGTAAAGTGGCTCACTCTGGGGAACTAATCTATTCCACTCTCACCGTGACATTCATCTCGTCAGGAGGGCGCAGTGTGCCAGACCCACTAGGATACAGGCACCGCCCACTTCCTTGTAGACCTGACCTTGTCTACAAATGAAAGTATGATTGAAACTATACACCACAGAACTTGTACTTACTAATTTTACCTTAAATAAATATTTTAAGCACATATTACCACATAGCCACTTTGGTCAGAAGGTAAAAAGAAGCGGGACCCATTTAACGTTGAATGACATGACGCCCTGGTAAAACTTCCATTAAAAAAAAAAAAAAAAGGTCCTAAAATGTTATGTGTAGAAAGCTGAATGTGTTATTTTGTTATTGAAGGTTGTTATTTGACAAAAAAGCTATTGAGAAACATCTGCAAGAAATAATTAGTTTTAAAATAGTTCATATGAAGCCATTCTTTGGAGAAACAATTAGGTGGCGCAACCAGTTGCCATTACATTTACTCTAACTTGTGAAAATAACGATTACGTGACTGTGTCACAGGGAACACAGCCATTGTAGATGGACATCACAAAACGGCCCCTGGGAAGTATGTGTCAGTGGTCAGACACTTCAGGAACACTCTGCAAGAAATGGGTCCTCAGCCAAGTTTCCATACTTAACCTGATGACAATTTCACCTCTGAGCCAACGAACTAATAAAACAGTCCAGTCCAATCTCTGAACCTAACTGAAACAGACTGAGAGCTTTCTGTTGACTTTGCTGGATAGCTTGAAGAAAACCTCCTATCTTAGAATTTCTGATCAATGAGCAAGCAATTCTGACCATAGCTAGGCGCAGACTTCACACTTGCAGCGCTTTGCTCCCATGCTTTCATGGCCTGAAACGCTATTATAAATAGTTGAGAATAGCAGGCGTGAACTAAGTAAATGGTAGCATTTCCCGGATCCCTATTTTGCTCATGTGCTTTATATATATGATTTAGTTTCTTGTTCACAACACGCCCAGGAAAAGGAGTCATCACCATCCCCACTCTCAGGGGAGGAGTGGCAAAGCCAAGTGACTTGTTACAGGTCACAGGGTAACAAAGGGCAGTGCCAGGATGGGGATGTTGGTTAGTCTGGCTCCACAGTAGACCCTCTCCTTAGGACACTTTCTCAGAAAGGCCACCCTGCTTATATGATACAATGAATAACACTCAAAAACAAGGGTACAGCAGTGCTATCTGCAGAAATGAGTGTGTGGGTGGGAAGCTGTCTAAAATGCTGAACCTTCGTACAACCTGCTCCAACAAATGGAGAGAGCACACAACACACAGGCCAGCTGGGGGAAAGGAGCTTTTCCCTCCAGTCAGAACATGGCAAACCAGGAGACAGGAAGACGTCTCAAGGCCAGGGATGCCGGTGAGAGAGTGACAGAGAACAAAGCCTCTCCACTCAAAGTTTACATCCATGTTTTTCTGTCCCTAGGGAGGCCCAGAGGTACTTTTTTTTTTTTTGGCAAATGCATTTAACATCATAAAAGCTCTTATTCTGGCTACAAGCCACCCTGGTAAAGTTTGCTTTCTTGTAATATTAGCATTTTCAACTGTATGACGAGTTCTCTGGCAGCTTTAATTATAGGAATGTGGAACAAAAGATTATGAGGTACTCCTGAGTGTACATGCGAGTGTGTACATGAGCATGTGTGTGTGCTTGCCATGGATGTGCCTGTTTTTATGAATTATTGCTCAGATAAGATGCAAATTATTACTGATCCTTTAGAAACAGAAGTCACACTTTCCTTTCCTGATATTTTGAGAGAAGTTGAGGGTTTGGCTTTTATCTCCACCTGTTGTCTGCCTGCAGAGCCAGTTGCTTGATATCACTGCTCTAATTCTGTTTTGTTTTGATTCCTCTGAGAGATTTAAGGCTCGCAGAAAGGTTCATTGTAATTCAGCAATTAGTGTATCTGCTGCTTTTCTCTTTTCCTGACCAAAAACGCAAGGTCACTCTGTCCTGTGAAAGTCATTTTCTGCTGACATCTCACACATTAATTTGCTGGCATTAAAATCCAGAGGCAAGAAAGAGCAAAATGTCAAAAGTTCCAGCAGCTTCTGTGCACAGAACAGTGGGAAAAAGTGAGTGAAATAGGCCTTGCAGGCAGGTGCCCCTCTTTGATCCGAAAAGAGCATTCCTTCAGTTTTTATGTATGAAAACAACAAAAAAAGAATAGTTGAAAGGCACAAGCTTCTAAAAGACACCTCACTGGAAATGACTCCTTCCAAAATACCGAGTTCCCCTTGTCACCCCTGGCTGTCAGTCCTCCCCATAGGATGGTGTCTGAATCCTGAGCCTGTCATCTCTGCAGTCCAACCCACCTCCCAAGCATATTTCCCGATGTCCCTTACGGAACCATTCCATCCGCTCAGTTTGGTTTAGACTCAAGAATTTCTCACTTCCACTTTTGACACGGTTTTCTAGCCTCAGATCTGGGCCAGCTTTGTGGGTGTGTGACCATGGCCACTGCCCCCTTCCCAAGGGCTCTGCACTGGGGTTTTAACTCTCAGTGGTCGTCATCTTGACACTCTTAAGAATTTTGCCTCTGAACTTGTTTGGTCAGTCTGCGGGACAATGGAGTCTCAATTTCTACACAGTCCCACCTTCTCCTCCCTCCCTGCCTCCCTGAGATGGGTTCCCAGCCCCACTTAGCTCCCCCTTCCCTGTCCTCAGCCCACAGCTATGGCCACCCACACCTCCAGCTGGGCACAAGCCAGGGAGAGTTGGGGTCTGGCACGTGTCCCAAGGCCACTTCAGGCATGGCAAGACAAAGGCTGTCCCACCCTGAGCTCACGGTGCCACAGTAGCAGGCCTCTCACCTGCTCAAGCATGGAAAGCGTCCCAGAAGCAAGGCCACAGCACACTGAGGGTCCACTCACCCTGGAGAGAGGGCAGCAAGGCAGAGAACACGATTAACTTCCCAGTCCTGGCTGGGCGCCCATATTTTTATTTTGCCTGGGCCTGAAAATTCCGCAGCCTGCTCTGCCTAGAATATTACAGTCTCCATGCTTCTCTATCAGATTTCATCCTGATGATTTGAGCTCTTTATTCAAACTGTTAAGACTATTTGGATTTATAATGATGTCGTCACGAATGCCATATACATGGTTTGCAAACATTTCTCTAAACTATTGATACAAAGAGCCACAAAGGTAAAGATAGAGTTTTGAAACACACACGAGAAGCCTCCTGCTGCCTTCACTCAATTTGTGAACTATTTTTATCAAGTCATAGATCTGACCCCTGACTCTGTCACCAAGCTGACATCTATCCAGTTGGTCCTCAAGGTAGATTATGGCCAAATTTCACCTCCTTTCTCCTCCCTCTGCCTCTCCCAGCCACCATAGCTGAATCCACATACACCTCCCACCCTTGAAGTCCAAATCGACTCCAGTATCTCAGATCAATAATAGTTTGAATCCTCAGGATAGACTGAGTCTGAAACAAAAGGCAAGAGGTTTTCTTTTTCTTGATTTCAGCTTAATGTGAGAGTACAAACAACTAAGTTACGATGTTTGCACTTGTTAGGGAAAGTCCCTCTTGCAGTTGTGTTCCACACCCAAGGGGTGTGTCATATGCCCTTACACCATGCCCATTAAGTGGGAACACACCAATCCCCTTCCTCCTCCCTTTCCCCCACCCCACAACTTGAATCGAATTGGACTTTTTCTCCTACGTGGGCATGTGGTAGATTATCCACTGGCTTCTTATTAGTGTTGCCCACTTGCTTTTTCATTCTTGTGATACTTTACTAAGAAGAATGTTCTTTAGCTCCATTCAGCTGAATACAAAAGACGTAAAGTCTCCATCTTTTTAATGGTTGAATAGAATTCCATGGTGTGTGTGTCTATATAGCACAGTTTGTTAATCCATCCCTGGGTTGATGGGCACTCGGATTGATGGCATGTCTTCGCGACTGCAAACTGAGCTGAGATGAACAATCTAGTGCAAATGTCCTTATGATAAAATGATTTTTTTGTCCTTCTAGGTAGATGCCTAAGTAATGGGATTGTGGGATTGGAAGATCTATTTTGAGTTCTTTGAAGATTTGCCATGCTTCTTTCCAAGGAGGCCATATTAGTTGCAGTCCCACCAACAGTATAAAAGTGTCCCCTTCTCCCTAAAGCAGTAGGCTTTCAAAATGTGAAGATGTGCTGAAAGAAAAGTCCTGGAGGAGGCCTAGACTAGTGGATAGGATTAGGCCACCTAGACCAGTCTTTGCTTACTGGTCTCACTGTCGCCCAGAGACTGGGAGACATGGGCCCTGCCCTTCTTTTTTATTTTAATTAATTTCAGATTAATACGAGAGTACAAATGTTTAGGTTACGTTATTTGCAATTTTAAGGTAAAGTTCATGTTGTATTTGAGCCCTTCACCCTCACACTGCACATGAGGTGAGATCTCACCATCATACCTCCTTCCCATCTCCCCACTCGCTCCCCTCCCCACCTTGTGTTTTTTCTTTCGTGTGGGCGTGTAGTCCTTTATATATTCTGCAGGTGGACCCAGGTTCTTGAGAATGACATTCCTGGGTTGCAGGAGATACATCTCAAAGGGACACAAAAAGAGTTCACAATTACAAGTTTTTTAAAGTAAATATTCTAAAAAAGGGCAGTCAGAGACCTGTAGTCAGGTTTTGGCTGGAGCTAACACTAAATTCCTTTAGCAGTGTTGAGCTTTTTCAGCCAAGCATTTGAGATAAAAAATCTTCATCCTGGGGCCTTGGCCTTGAGCTGATGGCAGTTGTGCTAAAGTTTGGTGGAGTCTCTCAGTGCAGGGGTGGGGTCAGAGGGAGCTGTGCATGATGGGAGCTTTCTGTTCTCATCCCAAGTACCTCCAGTGCCCACCAACTGCCTCCCACACTCATCGGTTTCAGGATGCAGTGCCCCACTGCTGACCGCTGGTCTCCCTGAATCTCAGCTCCCTTCCCTGCCCCCTGGAGCACCATTTTGGAGTCCAGGAGCCCAAGCTGGGGTCCCTTCTGTGCAGCCCTCTGGAACTAGGACTTTGCTTCGGGCCTTCTCAGGAACTGAAGCCTCCTCCAGCTGGAGGCCATAGGAGGGCAGCAGGAGCCTGTGGAGAGACACCCCCTGCCCAAAGCTCCACTGTTATGCCCCTTCCTCCTCACGGAGCTTCTGTCTACACAGTGCCCACCCCAGGCATGGCCCGCCAGGAGCAGCCGGTCTGAGCCCCGCTCTTCTTCACTATCTCACCTTACACCAGGTGCTTCACCCACATCCTCTTTTATCCCCAGGCCATTTCTTTCCCGCCCCCACAAATCCACAGGGGAAAATGGTGCTCCACGGATTCAGTAATGTAAGTAACATAGGAAGTTAATAACCACATTTTCACTTCATTTCTAACTTCTGCACCAGGGATAATGAGACTCAAAGTGGAAGCAACTAAAGCCCCAGGGAGATGAGAACATGCTCAGAGAGTATTACGTAGTTTAAGACGAGTGGAAGCCATCAAGCCACAAAAAATTACCACCAACAGCACAGAAGAAGGGCTCGGAGAGGCACATTAGTGGGCTCTGGCACTACCTCGGAGAACTTGGAGGAAATGCCAAAAGGTTAAAGCTAGCAAACAATTTCCTGATGGTCATAAAAGGAGAATTGGTCGTTCACAGCAAAGCAGAGAGCTCCCCGTCCATATGCTTCCTGTTGATTTCCAGAAAAATTCCCAAACTAGTATTGAGCACATCTTGCTGACCTGGTAGGAGCACATCACAACTGATACTGAGACACATTGAAAAGCCATTTTTTCCCTAATATATCTCTTATTAAACTAAGAGATGAAACAAAACTGAGTAAAATTCAGTAAATAAAAGAATAAGGATTCAGTAGCCTTCTAAAATAATCCGAAAGAGAAAATAATATCAGAATTAAATTGAATAGCAATAAATGTAAACTTTTTGTTCGGGGGTTGAAATGATCTCTTGCAAAGGCATTAGATGAAAAAGATCCAGCTTGATAGCAAGTTTATATTTAAAAACCTGGGCTTAGTTCTAAATCATTGCCCTCATGCTCAATATAAGACAACAAGTAAGGCAGCTAACTCACTTTTATGCCCTATTAATTAAAGCTGAAAACTCAAACGAAGAAGGTCAGAGCTCCAATATGCCAGGCAAGACTGTTAGATGTGGGGAGCAGATGTCAGGTCTCCATGTTCCCAAGTTCTTGGTCCCAGTACTGAAGATGGTCACTGGTACCAAGTTGACAGAACAAATGAGCAGAGCAAGCAGGTGCAAGCAGGCAAATGCCAACATTTAATAAAGCACAGTCCTTCCAGAGAGGGAATGGGCCAGCCCAGCAAGCGGGGGGGGGGGGGGGAGGGCTGAGTTTAATAAGATTTCTTCCTTCATGCCAATTCCTAATTTTATGTTAAGAGGGAGTGAAATATTCACAATTTTTCCTTGGTAAAGGGTAGAAAAGTCCTGGAATTGAGAATCTTTCCTTTTCTCTATTTTTGCTAGGCAATTTCCGGGGATTGCCATGGTGTTTGGGAACTGTCGTGGTGCTGGTGAGTGTGATTTTTGCTGTGTTAATGAGGACAGGTCATTAGGAGCACTGCTAACCTCAACCATGTGCATGTCCCAAAGACCCTCTATCAAGACGTTGATAATGTCTCTCTGTTGTGGTTTTTCTGTCTCTTTCTGGTTTCTCATTCTTTGGAGATCCCTGGTTGTAGATCAAACATCTGGTCAGTCCTTGGGGATCCCCTTGACACATTCCTTATTCATTCTTGGGAGCCCCCTCTGGTCAGTTGGTTCCTCCTACTAGCATCTCCTGGCACCATCTGCCCCCCCAGAAAAAGCATCTGTCACCTTCTGCCTCACCCCTACCTAACAAGACTACCTTCCAGGGAGTCCAGAGTGACATTCATTAAGAGGAACACTGACAATCTGGAAATATTATCCAGACTGGTGGATGTCCTTATGGGAACTGCCGTCCACGTAGACAGGGTGGGGCCTGGTGAGAGCTAACACAATTTTTTTCAAATCCTATTTTGTTTCTATTCTTTTGGATGGAATTGGAAGAAACTTAACATTAATTGAGTAAAAGGGGAAATTGTATTATTTTATTGGCTTGAGAAACCAGTAATCCCAGGAGACAGCACGCTTCAAGACAGTCTCTCTCGTTCCTCCTTCCAGGGAGGCGTCTTCACTCCAGTTGGCATCATCATCTTGCATGTGGCTCAGCATCTCCAGGTGCTCCCACTGGCAGACTGGGAGGGAAGGGCCAGCAGTCTAGTACCATTACAATTCCCCTAAAGACACAGGCGGAATGAGGGTAAATGGGGAGATTTCTAACAACTTACACAGATGGTAGAACAGGACTTCATTTTAAATAACATATAAGAATGCCAACCTGTTCACAAAGGTGAGCCCTGCTTTACGCTGAAGATCATTAAAGAGTTGTTTGCAATTAAACTTTTAAATAAACTTTATGGAGGTATAACTTACTTAAATTAAAATGTGTTCAGTTTAATAACGTTCAGTTCGATGAGTTCTGATAAACTTACACATTTTGGCGACTACCACCAAACTAACTCATAGAACATTTCCATCTCTACAAAAGGTTGCCTGACGCCTGTCTGCAATCATTCCAACAATTTCACATGCCCTTGTCCCAATCCCAGGCAAACATTAATTTGCTTTTTGACAGACTTACAGATTAGATCAGTCATTTCTAGATTTCATGTATATAAAGTTACACAGCGCGTATTCCTTTGAGTCGCCTTCTTGCACTCAGCAAAACATTCTGAGATTCATCTGTGTTAAGCATGTAATAATTCAATCATTTTATTGTTGAGTAATATTCTGATATACATATATATGTATGTGTATATACACATACAATTATATATATATAATTTGTTATTTAATTCACTAAGCAATGAATATTTGGGTTGTTTCCAGGAAAGCTGCAGTCATCATTTTTTGTGGGTTGAATTGTGTCACCCCCAAAAGATACATTGAAGTCCTAACCCCTGTTCCCTGGGAATGCAATCTTACTTGGAAATAGGGTCTTTGGAGATATAATCTTAAAATGGAGTCACTAGGGTGGGGCCTAATCCAAGATGATATAGTCTAAGAAAATGACTTACCTCGTGAGAAAAGGAGAGATACAGGCACAGAAGCACACAGGGGGATGCCCTGAGATGAGAAGGCAGAGGCTGGACTCTCTACAAGTTGAGGCAGTCCTCAGGATTGCCTGCAACACCAACAGCTGAGAGAAAGTCACAGAGTAGACTTTCCCTTAGAGCCTTCAGAGAGAGCATGTCCCTCCTGACACCTTGCTTTTGACCTTCTTGCCTCTAGAATTATGAGAGAATATTGTTTAAAGTCACCTCGTTTATTGTAACAACCCCAGGAAATTAAGCCAGCATTCAAGAACGTGTCTTCCTATGAACATGTTTTCATTTCTCTTGCATGAATACCCAGGAGTGGGATTTCCAGGGAATGTGATGTGTTTAATTTTATAAGAAATGGCCAAGCTGTTGTCCAAAGTGCAGTACATGTTTCCTTCCAGCTGGCAGTGTAAAGAGTCACGGTCGCTCCGGGCCTCACCGCTGCACGTGCCATCAGTCATGTCAGTTTCCCTCACGGTTCTGCGCACACTGTTCCGTGTTCCCGAGCGGCCTTCCTCCCGCTTGTGCCATTGGTGTGCCTCCTCTGTGAAATGTCTCAAGTATTTTGCACATATTAGATGCAAAGTTTTTACTAGATGTATGTTTTTGCATATATTTTCTCCCCTCCTGAGGCTTGATTTCCATTATCTTAATCACGATTTTTTGAAAAGCTGTCATTTATCAATTTTTTTTTTTTTTGGTTTTGCTTCTTGTGCTCCATCTAAGAAATCTTTGCCTACCCAAGGTCACAATGGCCTTATCCTATTTTCCCTTCCAGAAGTTTCATTTTAGCTTTTACATTTATGTTTCATTTCAAGTTAACTTTTTGTTTATGCCAGGTAAGCCTCCAAGTTCTTTGACCTGTGACTACAGTTGTTGAGTTAACTTAAAATCTTTCTCAGAACTCCACTGGCCACATGCATTTGGGTCTGTTTACGTATTCGGTACTCATCCCTTGGTCTAGCTGCATCTCCTTGTACCAATACCACCCTTTCTCAAAAGCTACTACTTTAGAAAGTCTTAGGATCAAGTTGTGCAAATCCTTCAATTTTTTTTTTCAAAATTGCATTTATTCATTTATGTCTTTATTTATCTCAAAATAGGTAATGTATGTACACAAAGGCGTTTCAGTGATTAGTAAGTTTTCCTGCCATTCCTAGCTCCTCATCTCTGAGTTCTCTTCCCCAGAAGAGGCCAACTTTGGAAGTTTCTTACTGTTTTCTTTTTCAGAGATTATAACTGAATTTTTAAAAATGAGTCAGACTTTAAATCTACTATTTAAAGCCATGTTATTTATAGGTACTTTTAACAGGGAAAAAAAAAACAATGCCCTAATTTTATTTTCCATATCAATCCAAATTTGCAGTCAGTGTGGTTACCTTAAGTAAGGGCCAGTCAATATTGGGAAGATTCAATCTTTGTTTATGATATGCTTAATTTTATCCCCCAAAGAAAGAGGAGGAGGGACATTTGTGTGAATCACCTAGTTGCCTTAATTCTGTTAGAGTTATTTAAATATGCTACTTATTTTTAGTTTAATTGCATCATAATTATATAACACCAAGCAATCAGAGCTTGGTGAAACTAACAAATTGATCTTCAAGACAGTCTCAGAAGCATAGCTCAGAATCATCTGAGTATGTGACTCAGAGGTCACCTACCTCAAAGACCAAGACACTGCAAAGCTATAAGGGCATTGACAGAATTCAATTAACAAGCACACATCAGCTGTCACAGGAGTTGTTATCTTTCACTAGGCCATGCAAGGGAGAACAGAAAAAGTCTACCAATGCCCTCTAGTAACTTATGATTTTGAAAGGGAGGCAGGCACATACACAAACGTTCCTGGTGCTATTAAACCAAGGTTCCAGGAGGAAAAGAGGCACATTCTAGAAACGAAAGGATGGTACCATTTAAACATTTATTGAATTCGAACCACTCAGAAATTCTCATTATAGGATGACTGCTAAGCATTTTGCAGCTCTCCAGACTTGCAATTCATTCTGATTAAGAAGGAATTATTTTATATCTAAGCTAGGTCAGTGGTTGTTCAGAATATAGGTACATAAAAAAAGAAGATGATGTTAAGATCTGGAGCTCTATTTTGTTTAACTTCTAAGCTCCCTCTGTGGATCACATTCAGTTACTCCTTAGGGAATACCAAACAAAAGGAACAATGTTCTCTTCCCTCTGTTGAAATAAAAATGGATTTGGTGACTTGTTTTCTTTGGAGGAAGAGAAATAAGCACTGATTATTGCCAAGCCCAAGGAAGAAAAGAAGAGATAATAATCCTACCGGGGCAAGACTGAGGAGGGAATTTTCAGCTTCTTCTAACCTGGCGTTTCCTCTGTATTCTTCAGAAACTGTGAGGGCTGAACACAGAATTGCCCCTCAGAGCTCACTTGCCTGATTCGGAAAAGAAATAACATCTTGTATTATTGGTCTTGGGTAAAGTGTGCAGGTTTGTGAACTTCAATCACCCAGAATTTCTTGCTATTGTATGTGTTACTAACACTCAGTGATTGACAGGTGGGTTCTATTTCCCATTAACACATCCTATACTCATAACTTGGGGAGAAACATGCCTTTCCTATAGTAAGAGTGTTCTTGGGAACCCTGGGAAAGAAGAACACACTTTATTAAACAAGATACTTGAGGAAAGTATTTAAAAGAAAGACGCCCTCAACTGCAACTTGCACTTTACCTGACAAACGCAAAACAATGTAACCTAATCATTTGTACCCTCAAATGAATATAAAATTTTTCAAAAAGAAAATATTCAATGAATGTGCTACATTTGTCCCTGTGTATCTTGGTGCATCATTAATTACTGATAATGTACTAAGTCCCCCCACAAGTATCGCAAATGTCAGAGCTTACAAATTCTGAGCCTGATTCATTATTTTATAGATATGCCCATAGTAAGTAAATAAAAGATCAGCGTCTTGCCAGAGTCACACAAGCTAAAAGCAAAAACAAAAAATTACCTCCATAGGATCACCTAAGCCAGGAGATTGAGGTTGCTGTGAGCTGTGATGAGACCACTGCACTGTAGTCTGGGTGATAGTCTGCACTGTAGTTCTGGTCTTACCAATGATTGGTAATTGTTTCTGTATCAGCCAAAATATTTCAAGCCAGACACTTATAATCCCAGCACTTCCATGTTCCAGGGTAGGAGGATCACTTGAGGCCAGGAGTTTGAGATCAGCCTGGGCAACATAGTGAGATCCCATCTCTCCCCCAAAATACTTTCAATTTACCAAAAAAAAAAAAATGCTTTAGTTGCAAATACCATAAAATTCAACTAATAGGGGCTGAATCAAATAGAGATTTATTTTTCTCATATAGATTAGTTTTTTCTCATATAGATTATAATGAGAATATATAGATTATGTAGATTATAATCTCATAAAGATTAGTTGCAAAAAACGTTGGTCCTGTTACTCACTAAAATCATCAAGGACCTGGGTTCTTTCTATCTTTTCCTTCCACTGTATCTAACATCCTCAGCATGTTGACTTTTCATTGCCATAATTGCCACCGATTAATCACAAAATAGCTGTAGAAGCTCTAGTCATCTTATCTGCATATAAGATAGGAAAAGGAAGAAAAAGTTGATACCAACTCAACTGTCCCCTTTATCAGGGAAAACAAGAGGCTGCCCCAAAGACAGAAGGACCACCACCTCTTTGGCTACAGCCACCCCACCTGTGAAGGTGAGGATCTGGCCCAGGCTCTGTTGCAGGAGGCAGAAAGGAGGAGGAAGGTGGAAAACGGCTGTGGAGTCAGCCATCCAGTGGTTTCCCCCACAGTATACAATCGAACCATTACACTTTCTTGGGCTTCAGTTGTCGCAACACCAAAAAGCAATTACAAAGGCATAGTGATTATCACTAAATCAAAATGAGGAGAAGTTCACAGACAACTGGATTAGACAGCAGTATCTTTGGCTTAGTTGGAAATTTAGCCCTTTCTGCCTGTAAAGATAACCTGGGGTAAGTCAGAGCACCAGGGAGCCTTGTTTGCTTTGCAGTTGGAAACCGACAGCCTGAAATATTAAAGTAGTCATGTGACAGCATCTTCTGCTCATCCCCACCCAGCTCACTCCAAAGACTTGTTGACTGGCCTTAAGCATCTGAAAACTTTTGGTCCAAAATGGAAACATCCCCCCATTAGCATGTGTTCAGCACCAGAAGGACAGTTATCTTTTGGGTTTATAAACATCTATCATTGGTGGTTGTAGTTGGCTTTTCAATGTTGTTGTTATTTTTGTTAATGTTTAATTCAATATTTGGGGAAACCATTACAAAAAAGCATTAAGCACACCAAGATTCCTTTCCCAAAAGTCTGTACCTCCAGGGATCTTCAACCTACTGATAAATAAATAAGCTTTATAAGAGGAATGCTAGAATAAGAAAACAATGGATATAACTATGAACAATAAATAATACATTTTTGGACTTTTATCTAGAACTTTTATTTAGAATTATAACCACAACTCTTTGGATACACATGTACATGCTAAATATTAGTGAGAAAAAAAAAAACACAAACAAGACAGATCGGTGATACCATAGGCACAGGGTAGCAGGAGAATGCAGTGTGTTGATTAGTGTTTAGACTTGGAGCCTAGAGAGAGAGAGAGACAGAGAGAGAGAATAGATAAACAAGGGAAGGAAGGAAGGGGAAAAAGGAAAGGAAGGAGAGGGGGTAGGAGAGAAAAAAAAAGAAAGAAAGAAAAGACAAAAGGGAGGAAAGAAAGCCAAACAGCAATTAAAAAAGGAAAAACGAATCTGAAGTTGTACCTTGATTTGCTAAGAAGACAGAACAAATGGCAAATGTTATTTGGCCTCAAAAAACTCAAGCTCTAAAATCCTAAAACAAATATGTTCTGTTCCCCTCCATCCTGAGTAATACAACCTGGGAGCAGGGGATTTTGAATTACTAATATAATCTTCTTTAAAATCTTCCTTTAATAGTTTGTCTTCACCCTGAGGATGGCTATAAATACACAAAAAAGGTGACTATTTTTATAAAATTCAGTGCAGTTCATATTGGCTTACCATGACAGAGATGTACACTACAACAGAAAAAATAAGAAAAATTATTATTTTAACTCACACTTAAATTTCCTTTGAGCTTACAATTTGTATTACAATTACCACTATATAAAATTACAGGATACTTGGATGGGGTGCCCTGCACCGCCTCCCAGGTGCACCTCCCCTGACCGCCGACTACTCCTCGGAACCATGATTAGCCCACCCCCAGGAGCAACCCCAGACTTAGCCCCCACCAGCAGCTGGGCTGTTCCACCTCCTCTGCAGTCCCCACTGCTCCAAGGCATGCTTGTTTTTTCTCCTGCTCTTCTCCACCGCCGTCCCCTGCCCAAATCTCACCCCCTCCACTGGCTCCCAAGCCCCCAACCCCTCAATCCACCTAGCCCCTGGGCACTGTGGTGCACTCCTCCCATAGCTTGCCTTTGCACTCCTACCCTCCAACCTTACCCTGCACCCCAGGTACTCCACTTCCTCTTCTGCCTGTGGTACCCCTTTCATCTCCAACCGCCCCCTTCCCCAAATTAGGCGATCTCTGGAGATGTGAAGAAGTGGGGCGAGCGGACAGGAAGATGAAGGGAGCAAAGCTTCCCGCTGCAGGATAGGTGGCTAGGTGAACAAGAAAAAGACAAGAAACACACCCTGAGGAGTGGAGGGGAGGTGCAAGATGGCAGCCTAGTAACAGCTTCCTTGCAACTGAGCATGGTGAGACAGGGAAGCAAAGACTCCAGGCATCTCCGGCTGGTGGGATCTTCCTAGAAACACCCCTTGAGGGACACAGGGAGTCCGTGAGAGACTTCTAGACCCCATGAGGAGGACAAAAGCATGGAGAGCTATCCTCTCATCCTTCTGGTCTTATACCAAAAGGACTTATCAAAACCCTAGCCCAGAGGCAAAGTAACTTACAGAAAAAGAGGAATTGAAAGGAAAACTTGGGCAAGGAAACAGATAAAAGAAATCACTCACGAGGAAGAATCAGCAGAAAAATCTTGGCAACATGAAAAACCAGTCCACAGCAACCCTGCCCCTAAAGGACCATGAGGAAGCTACTACAGAGGATTCCACCTACAAAGAAATGTTAGAAATGACAGAAAAGGAACTTAGAATACAAATGATGAAAACTATGAAGGAAAAGATGGAAACAATGAAGGAAACTGCTGATAAAGTGTAAAATAACCAAAAGGTAATCCAAAAACAGAATCAAATAAGAGACGAACCATATGAAGAATATAGAAAGGATAAAGCAGAGCTGAAGGAACTGAAGCAGTCAATTAGGGAACTTAAAGATGCAATAGAAAGTATCAACAACAGATTAGGCCGTGCAGGAGAAAGAATCTCAGAGGTAGAGGACAAAGGTCTTGATATAACTCAGGTAGTTAAAGAGGCAGAAAAGAAGAAAGAGAAAACAGAACAGTCACTGACAGAATTATGGGACTTTATGAAGCATTCAAACATATGAGTTATAGATATCCCAGAGAATGCCCCAAGGGAATGGAAGCCATACTAGAGAATATTATAAATGAAAATTTCTCAAATACCACCAAAGATTCTGACACACTTCTTTCAGAGGGATATTGAACCCCAGGTTGCCTCAACTCAAACAGAGCTTCTCCAAGACACATTGTGATCAACCTGTCCAAAGTCAAGACAAAAGAAAAAATTCTTGAAGCTGCCAGGAGTAAGCACCAGTTGACCTACAGGGGTAAATCCATCAGGGTGACTACAGCCTTCTCTAATGAAACTTTTCAAACAAGAAAACAATGGTCATCTACCTTTACTCTACTTCAACAGAACAATTTCCAACCCAGAATTCTATATCCTGCTAAGCTAAGCTTTAAAATTGACAGAGAAATCAAGTCATTTACTGATATACAAACATTGAGGAAATTGGTCACAACACTACCAGCTTGACAGGAAATACTTCAGCCTGTTCTACACACTGACCATCACAATGGAGCTACAGCAAAGTAAGAACTCAGAAATTAAGGACAGAACCTAACTTCCACAATGATGCAAAAGATAAAACTAAGCAATGGACTCTCACAAAATAAAATGAATAGAACACTACCACACTTATCAATTATCTCAATAAATGTTCATGGCTTGAATTTCCCACTGAAGAGGCATAGATTGGCTGACTGGATTAAAAAACACAAGACATCCATTTGTGTTTCTGCAGGAAACACACCTAGCTTCAAAAAACAAATTAAAACTCCAATTTAAAGGTTGGAAGACAATTTTTCAGGCAAACAGAATTCAGAAGAAAAGAGGAGTTGCAATCTTATTTTCAGATACACATGGATTTAAAGCAATTAAAGTCAAAAAAGACAAAGATAGTCACTTTATATGGGTCAAGGGAAAAATACAACAAGAAGATGTTTCAATTTTAAATATTTACACACCCAACTTAAATGCTCCCAGATTCTTAAAACAGACCTTACTCTGTCTGAGCAATATCCTAGAACACCAGAATAACTTTAACACTCTTACAGAGCTGGACAGATCCTCTAAACAGAAATTAAACAAAGAATAAAGGACTTAAATCAGACCCTAGAACAACTGTGCTTGATAGACATTTATCCCAAAGATAAAGAATATACATTCTTCTCATCTCCCCATGGAACATCCTCCAAACTTGATCATATCCTAAAAACAAACCTCAACAGAATCAAAAGAATTGAAATTTTACCTGTGTCTTCTCAGACCACAAAGCACTAAAGGTGGAACTCAACTCCAACAAAAACTTTCAACCTCACACAAAGGCATGGAAATTAAACAAACTTCTGTTGAATGACAGTTTGGAGCAGGAAAAAATGAAAGAGAAAATCATTAACTTCCTTGAGCACAACAACAATGAAGACACAAGCTACTAAAACCTGTGGGATACTGCAAAAGCAGTTCTGAGAGGAAAATTTATCCCTTTAGATGCCTACATTCAAAAAACAGAAAGAGAGCATTTCAATAGACTCACAAGCCATCTTATGGAATTGGAAAAACAAAAACAATCTAAGCCTAAACCCAGCAGAAGAAAAGAAATATCCAAAATTAAATCAGAGATCAATGAAATTGTAAACAAAAGAATCCTTCAGAAAATTAATGAAACAAGAATTTGGTTTTTTGAAAACATAAATAAAATAGATAAACCTTTGGCCAGACTAACTAGAAATGGAAAAGTACAATCTCTAGTAACCTCAATCAGAAACGATAAGGGGAAATAACAACTGATGCCACAGAGATTCAAGAGATCATCTCTGAATACTACCAGAAACTCTATGCCCAGAAATTTGACAATGTGAAGGAAATGGATCAATATTTGGAATCACACCCTCTCCCTAGACTTAGCCATGAAGATATAGAGCTTCTGAACAGACCAATTTAAAGCCTGAGATTACAGAAACAACAAAAACCCTTCCAACCAAAAAATGCCCTGGTCCAGATGGCTTCACACCAGAATTCTATCAAACCTTCAAGGAAGAGCTTATTCTCATACAGCAGAAATTATTCCAAAAAATTGAGGAGGAAGGACTCTTCCCCAACACGTCCTATGAAGCAAACATCACCCTGATACCAAAACCAGGAAAAGACCCAACTAAAAAGGAGAATTTCAGACCAATTTCACTCATGAATATAGATGCAAAAATTCTCAACAAAATCCTAGCCAATAGGTTACAGCTTATCATTAAAAAAGTCATACGTCATGATCAAGTAGGTTTCATCCCAGGGATGCAAGGCTGGTTTAACATATGCAAGTCCATAAACTTTATCCACTATATTAACAGAAGCAAAAACAAAGGTCATATGATCCTCTCAATAGATGCAGAAAAAGCATTTGATAAAATCCAGCATCCTTTTCTAATTAGAACACAGAAGAGTATAGGCATACATGGCACATTTCTGAAACTGATCGAAGCTATCTATGACAAACCCACAGCTAATATTTTACTGAATGAAGTAAAACCGAAAACTTTTCCTCTTAGAACTGGAACCAGGCAAGGCTGTCCTCTGTCACCATTACTATTCAACGTAGTGCTGGAAGTGCTAGCCAATACAATTAGGCAAGACAAGGAAATAGAGGGCATCCAAATGGGAGCAGAGGAGGTAAAACTCCCCCTCTTTGATGATGATATGATCTTCTACTTAGAGAATCCCAAAGACTCAACCACAAGATCCTGGAAGTCATCAAAAAATACAGTAATGTCTCAGGATATAAAATCAATGTCCACAAGTCAGTTGCCTTTGTATATGCCAATAACAGTCAAGATGAGAGTCTAATTAAGGATACAACTCCCTTTGCCATAGCTCAAAAGAAAATGAAATACCTAGGAATATACCTAACAAAAGAGGTGAAGGACCCCTATAAAGAAAATTATGAAACCCTAAGAAAGGAAATAGCAGAGGATATTAACAAATTGAAGAGCATATTATGCTCACAGCTGGAAATAATCAACATTGTTAAAATGTCTATACTTCCCAAAGCAATCTACAAATCAATGCCATCTCTATTAAAATACCAATATTGTACTTTCAAGACTTTGAAAAAATGATTCTGTATTTTGTATGGAACCAGAAAAAAACCCATGTACCTAAGGCAGTTGTTAGTAATAAAAACAAACTGGGGTTTCAGCATACCAGATATTAGACTGTACTACAGAGCCATAGTGGTCAAGACGGCATGGTACTGGTGCAAAAATAGAGACATAGACATTTGGAATCAAATAGAAAACCAGGGAATGAAATTAACTTCTTACAACCACCTAATCTTTGATAAACCAAACAAGAACATATCTTGGGGGAAAGACTCCCTATTCAATAAATGGTGCTGGGAGAACTGGATATCTGCATGTAAAAGACTGAAACTGGATCCACACCTCTCTCTACTCACAAAAATTGATTCAAGATGGATAAAGGACTTAAATTTAATGCATTAAACAATAAAAATCCTCAAAGAAAGCATAGGAAAAACACTGGAAGATATTGGTCTGGGGAAAGACTTCATGAAGAAGACTGTGATTGCAATTGCAACAACAAAAATAAACAAATGGGACTTAATTAAACTAAAAAGCTTCTGTACAGCTAGGGAGACAACAACCAAAGCAAATTGACAACCTATACAATGAACGGGAAAGGATATTTGCATATTTTGAATCAGACAAAATCTTGATAATTAGGATCTATAGAGAACTCAAATTAATCTGCATGAAAAAAGCCAACAATCCCATATATCAATGGGCAAGAGACATGAATAGAACTTTCTCTAAAGAAGACAGACAAATGGCTAACAAACATGAAAAAATGCTCATCATCCCTAGTTATTAGAGAAATGCAAATCAAAACCACCCTGAGATATCATCTAACCCCAGCAAGAATGGCCCACATCACAAAAGCTCAAAACTGCAGATGCTGGCATGGAAGTGGAGAGAAGGGAACACTTTTACACTGCTGGTGGGACTGCAAACTGATATAAGCTTTTTGAAAGGAAGTATGGAGAACCCTCAGATAACTCAAGCTAGACCTCCCTTTTGATCCTGCAATTCCATTACTGGGCATCTACCCAGAAGGAAAAAAAGTCCTTTTATAGTAAGTACACTTGCACTAGACTGTTTATTGCAGCTCAGTTTACAATCGCCAAAGTCTGAAACAGCCTAAATGCCCACCAATGCAGGAAGTGATTAACAAGCTGTGGTATATGTACACCATGGAATACTATTCAGCCATTAAAAAAAAAGGAGACTTTACAGCCTTTGTATTAACCTGGATGGAAGTGGAACACATTATTCTTAGTAAAGCATCACAAGAATGGAGAAGCATGAATCCTATATACTCAATTTTGATATGAGAACAATTAATGACATGGTGGGGGTGGAGGAAGGGGAGAGCAGAGAAAGAAAGAATGAGGGAGGGGTGGGGAAAGGAAGAGCAGAGAGAGAAGGAGGGAGAGAGGTGGGGTCTTGGTGTGTGACACACCTTTTGAGGGCAAGACATGATTGTAAGAGGGACTTTATCTAGCAAATGCAATCAGTATAACCTGGTTTCTTGTACCCTCAATGTATCCCCAACAATAAAATAATAATAATAATAATAGTACTGGGATATCCAGGTGGGGTTCTTTCCAAAGTAAGATCTCTGAGATGTAGTTGTACTTGACAATGCAAGTATATTATTCAGTGCTGTGGTCTGATGACTATAAGAAAAGGAGAAATAGGATAATTAATAAACTTGACTCCAGAAATTCAGCTAAGACCACAAGACTATAAATCATCAGTCTATCTTATTAGGAACATGACTTTCTGTTTAGCTGTTCATGCATCAGATTTATTATGCTAATCACTGTATTATGTTAGACTGGAAAGAACTCAAACTTGGTGTCAGAAAGACTAATCCGTGTCCCATCTGTGACCTTAGGTCAGTGATTTAACTTCCTATGCCTCCTTCTCTTCATTTAAAAAATGGAAGTGATGACATTTACACTAAGCACATTTTATAGCAACATACTCTGTATCAAATACTTGGCACACAGTTGATACTCAAATAAAAAAATAACAGTTGTGTTTCCTACCCATGGCGGATGGTAAGACTCATTTGCCCTAGAAATGTCTTGCTTTTCAGTGAGCTCTTAGTGACAATTCCAGAGTTACCTGATGCAAAACCTGCATGGCCTTAAGTGGCAGCCCTCTGAATTAATCAGTTCTCTAGCAAAGGCAATGCACTGTCTTTTAAGGTTGTACCATTTTTTAAAAAATTTATTTCAGATTAATATGAAGGTACAAATGATTAGGTTACATTGTTTGTGTTTGTCAGGTAAAGTTCAAGTTATAGTTAAGCCCTTCACCCAGCGGGTGTCTGTATACCCTTACGTTGTGCCCATGAGGTGAGGGCTTACCAGTACCCTTCCTGCCTCTCCTCCCCTTTTCCCTGCTTCCCCTCTTCTCCCCACTCGAACATAATTATGTTTTCTGTAATGTGGGCATGTAGTTTATCTATTGATTTCATAATTAGTATTAAGTACATTGGATACTTGCTTTTCCATTCATGTGATACTTTACTAAGGAGAATGTTCTTCAGCTCCACCCAGGTGAATGCAAAAGATGTAAAGTCTCCATCTTATTTTATGGCTGAACAGTGCTCCACAGTTTATTAATCCATTCCTGGGTTGATGAGCACTTGGGTTGATTGCACACCTTGGTGACTGTGCATTGAGCTGCAAATAAACATTCTAGTGCAAATGTCCTTATGATAAAATGATTTTTTTTCCTTCCGGGTAGAGACCTAGGAATGGGATTGTGGGATCAAATGGAAGGTGTATTTTTAGTTCTTTGATGATTCTCCATACTTCTTTCCATAGAGGCTGTATTAATGTGCAATCTCACCAGCAGTGTAGAAGCATTCCCTTCTCTCCACACTCACGCCAGCATCTACAGCTTTGGGATTTTGTGATGTGAGCTAATCTCCCTGATATCTCAAGGCAATTTTGATTTGCATTTCTCTGATGACTAGGAACAATGGCATTTTTTCATGTGTTTGTTGGCCATTTGTGTGTCTTCATCCGAGAAGGTCTTGTTATAAAGAGGGATGGTAAATGAAGGTGTGCTACCTGACTCTGAGAAAAACTGGGGAGATGTGAGTCCAGACAAGTTGGACTTGACTCCAGGTAAGAGAGATGGGTCATGACCATTTTCCGTGCACTATCTCCACAGTATGGTGAAAGTAGTATTCGAAGAAAACAGATGAACGATAAGAACCCCAGAGTTTTCACTATAATTTGAACATTGTATCTGGAGACAACTGTTTGAGTAAAAGTGGAGGGAAAGAGACAGAGAGACTTGTAAGCCAAAACTTGGTGACTAGTCTATATGACATGTGATTTCCTGCCAGGGAGACTGGTAAAATGATGCTACCAATGACAGAAAGGGAAGACAATTTATGCTTTTTTTTTTTCTTGTCGCCTGCCACCTTTTCTTTACTATGTAAAAAATACATAACATAAATTGGCCATAGTACCAAATTATTTTTGTTGTTGTTGCTGCAGTTTGGTGGGGTCCAGGTTTGAACCCACCACCCTCGGTATATGAGGCTGGCACCCTACTCACTGAGCCACAAGCGCCGCCCACCATAGTACTAGATTTTAAGAGTATGGTTCAGGGTAGTGTTAAGTATATTCACACTGTTCTGAAACAAGTCTCCAGAACTTTTTCATCTTGTAAATCTGAAAGTCTGTACCCATAAACAGCAACTCCTCTTTTCCCTTATCTCTCAGCATTTATGTTCCTTTTAAATAGACTCTGTCCCACAGAATTTCAAATAATAAAAAATTATGAATTAGAAGATCCATTTGTTTTACGGTCCTCAAGTCTATCTTTATGAGATTCATGGGCTGAAGTACATCACGTGCTATTCATGAGATTCATGGGCTGAAGTACATCACGTGCTATTCATTCAACAAACGTTTATTGAGAACTTGCTAGAAGCTGATTTCTGGGATAGGATTTGGAAATATTGAGATATATGACCTCTGATTTTAAGGCAGGCAAAAATAAATTTGATTAAAAAGTTTTCATTAAAAGTGGAAACCAACTTTTAAAAGACCCTAGTTCTGTAATATTAAAACTAAATCATGGAACTTAAAAGTCAGCTGACAAAAAAATTTTGATTAAAAAAAAATAGTCATTCAATCAAAAGTGGGTTCATGGTACAGTAGTGGGGTCAAACAGCCAATGATCACTACCCAATCCTAACTTATTTCTCAATGTTGAAAGTATGGAAACAGGAGACTTCTTAAGCAAGGAGAATTTTACTAAGGTCAGAAGAAACAATGGGTGAAGATCAAGAACAGTGACATAAAAGACACTTCAGAAAATACAACCCAAATCCCAATGATTATAAAATTGCTTACATTTTTATATTCATTGAACATTTAATTCCTTTCTAATTGAAGATTAGTGACCTTCCCCTTAAAGCTACAAATCTTTAATTACAGAAAATACATTCACTTTGCAAAAATTAGCCTTAAATAATTCAGGATAAATACGCTTTTCTCCTTAGGAAAGGAATATTTAGACAGAGTGTTTCATAGCTGTACAATGCATCCCAGCTCCGCCCCTTTCTTAGAAAACACTTAGTACTGCAGAATTCGTCTGTGGAGGGTTACTTCTGGGTGTCTCAGTGATGGAGCAGACTCCACGACCCTCTAATGCGTGAAGGCCAGGTATGTGAGGCAACCTCAACATGAAGGGTGACCCTACACCACAAACAACTATGCTACATCCTGTAATATTCCACAGGACATTTTTAGGCCTGAAAAACCTACTTGTGCTTGACTGAGCCTAGAGCCTAACTCCCTTCTATGTATAGATAAATCTATGTGCTCAACTTGTACTTGAATACATACTGCGTTTTCTAGGAATGCAAATACAGTGAAGATCCAAAGACAGTTTTGCAATGATTTGCTTTGTACATTCCCAAGCATTGTCTACCATTTTGGAAATTAGTTTAGAAAAGTATGTCATCACGCCACATTGCCACTTGTGGTACGAGAGTCACTGATACACAAACATCTTCCTCAACCTGTACTTTCTACTCTGCCCACTCAGAGTCATTCCACTTTAACTTGAAAATATTTAGGTAGCATTTGTTCCAAAATGAGAATTTATTTTAAAGTGTAAACAACAATTCAGCCTCACCAGTCTGGAAACCAGATTTATTCATTCTAAGCAGGAGCTGGTATCTGGCCATTTTAGTACAGTTGTATATTATGTATTGAATACATGCAATTAATTGCATTATAAATTATTTTCCATTTATTTTGTTTCTTATTATTACAGATTTGTATTATGTTGAATTTTGAAATTTGTGTGTGTGTGTGTATGAATTCCTATGAATTTCATTTTGCATGAAAAACCTGAGACCCAGAAAGGCAATCAATAGGTCTGACCATGTTGGCCTAATTGGGAAAGAAGATGGTTTCACTGAGTTCCTTCCACGAGCCAGGCTCCCTAGTCGCTTTTAGTGCCCTTCAGTCCTTCACTCTGTAAATGCATACCGAATGTCCACCAGTACTTGGTTTGTGCTCGGGTCCAGGATTGCCAAATTGGATACTCCCTGGTGAAGACCAACCAGAAAAATCAATGGATGCAAATGCATAAAAGCCTATGAAAGGGCAGTAGGGCAGAGGGAGGACTCTAACTCAGCCTGAACAGTTCAAGATCCTCTTCCACGAGGAGGTGGCATTCGAGCTGTTTCTTGAATGGCCATTATAAGTTAGCAAAGTGCACAGGGAGGGAAAGCACTTCAAGCAGAGAGAACAGATAATCCTGAAGGAAGGTCCAACGACAGAGTGTGGCACCGTGACAGAACACAGAGTCCTTCAGGTTGACATCAGCTCAGGGTGAGGACACAGGAGGTGAGGAATGGAGCTGGAGAGAACCCAGGGCACAGCTCAGGAGGAGCTTGTTTTCCCAGGTCAAAGAAACTGAATTTCTCCTTAAAGTGCATGAAGGAAAGGCCGAGGATTGAGACAGGTGTGTGACACTAGGTAATTCATCCTGATGGCAGCATACATTTTTTAAATGGAACATATTGCAATAACCAGGACAAGAAATAAGGAAGAACTGGAATGAGGAAGTGGCTGCAGGGGGAGAAGATGCCAGAGAGAGCAAAGATCCAGGGGCGGCAGAGCTCACAGGATTTGGTGGCTGATGGAACCTTCCAGGTTGAGGGAGAGAGAAGACTTGAGGTGACTCCAGTTTCTGGTTTGAACAACGGAGAAGGACGAAGCCCTCCACTACCCTTCAAGGGGAAGAGGAAGAGGGTAGTGTGGAGGGTGAGCACAGCCAGAAGGAGTGCCTGTGCCCGCAGGGTAGGACGGGTCTGGACCACAGGGACTAGAGACAATGGCCTAGGAAGTCCCAGTGTAGTAGCACCCCATCTACTCCCCAGCACCACTGTATGACGGGGTTCTTAACAGCCTCACGTGACAGGTAAGAGAACCAAAGTGTGGTTCTCATGTCGCTGAAGAGCCAGGATTTGCTCCTTGGTCTGTCTGAGTCCAAAGACCAGGCTCTTTCTATTATATTCCCCCCCTTTTGTCTTCTAAATTGGAAAGGGTTCCCAACTACACATTCTTCCAGCACCGCAGCCTGTTGTCCATACACAACATAAATAAGAAAATCTATAAGAATGGCTACGTGGAGAAATTCATCTTTCCAGAAACCATGACAAATGCCTTCCCGATTTCCCAAGGAATCCGGCTTCAGGCAGATACCTGGATGTTGCGATAACCGGACAATGGGAAGCCTCTGGGACCGCGTTCTCGGGAATCAAATCGCTGAGTTGCAGCTCTAGACAGAGCCTGGACAAAGATTCCTGCTGCTCTAACTTAAGCCTCCCAGGATTCAGAAAAATGTCCTCACTGTTTTACCAAAACAACCAGCACCACTCTCAGCTAATACACTGCTGCATTTATTTGCTATCTAAGTAGATCTGCGTCAAAGACACCAAGTCAAACCCCTCGGGGGAAGAGCAGAGGAGGGAAGGCGAGCACTGCGCAGGGAACCTACGAGAAGTCACCGAGGGCTTGAGGAGGACAAGGAAGAACAGCTGCCCCTGCCCTCCCAGTGTCTGCACGTGGCTGTCCCCCGTGCAGGGCAGCGTGTCAGGCTGACCCTCCATGCAGCTCTATCCCCAGTGTGGTCCCAGGTTGATGGCAACAAACACAAGGTCCAAGTGTCTATCACATGCCAACGTGAAGGAGTCTGCATGCAGCTGAAAGCACCTCCCTGTCACCATGAGACAGCAACCGGAGCTGTGAGTGAACGTCTCAGCCTGCCCCGCCCCCCACTGCACCCCAACCCACCTATGTTCTCAAAGAGCTCACGCAGGAATTCCCCGCTGGGCCCTGCCCAATTCAGGCTTAAGCCTTCCATAAGCTTCCTGGAAGCCACAAGACCTGAAATACATCCCTGCCCCTCAGCAGCCTCATGACACTGGCTCAGAGAAACCCTCTCCCAGCTCTGTGCTGACTCGCAGCTGGACGGCCGCTCCAGGACCGAACACATGGCACAGATAGCCAGGCATCGCCTGTCTGGACGTACAAGTCAAAGAATGTGATGGCTGTAGTTGTCACCCAGGGCCTCTGCCGTCATCATGTCCCCAGATTCTTTGGCTCTGGCTAGGGACAAGGGACAGGGCGCAGCTGCTGCTTTTGCTGTTCACAGATGACCCCATTCCAAACCCTGCCCTGTGGTCAAAGTTCTTCTAGAAGCTGAGATCACTGGGTGAGCAAAAGTCAAGAGTGTATGGAGAATCTGGGAACGTTCCCTTTCTTGCTCCTGGTAAACCCTGAATACATTCCTCCCCCCCATAGTAAAGATAAATCCTAACCTGAGTTAATCCTAACTCAACTATGAAATTGGGACAGTACATTCTATTTGTCCTGCTAACCTCTCATGAGGTCACCCAGTATTTTACTTATTTTTGTTGCTATTGCTTTTTGGTTTTGGTTTTTGTTTAAGCCGAATCTCACTCTGTCTTCCTGGGTAGAGTGCCATGGCATTATAGCTCACAGCAACTTCAAACTCTTGGGGTTAGTGATCCCCTTGCCTCAGTTTTTCCATTTATTTATTTATAGAGACAGGGTCTTCCTCTTGCTTTGGCTGATCTTGAACTCCTGAGCTTAAGCCATCTACCTGCCTTGGCCTCCCAGAGTGCTAGGATTACAGATGTGAGCCATGCCCCCCAGGCCTGGTCATCCAGTACTAGTTCTAGAGGGCAGATACATTCCTCTGCACCATGTCTCACACCCAAACAGGATAAAATTTTTTAACACATCTAGTTTTTCCCACTCTGGTAACAGAATCTTGGTTCTAATAGTCAGTATCTGAAGGACATCTTCAGTTGAACCTCAGATGAAATTGATGATAAGGGGACTAGGCTGGTCCTCTGTAATGAGCATTGTCTGATATTTTCATAGATATTCTTAGACAGTGGACTCTGATCCTAAATTTCCTCTCAGAAATTGGTGATAACCTTTTACCAGCATGGCTAAGATACAGTTCTCTCCTGAACAGCTTTCTGGAGAAGCTGAGAAGCTTTCCTGAGAAGTCTCTCTCTAGGATATTGGCTTCTATAAATAATTACAGAGTGATCTTAGTCTGTGTTGGTGCAATTTCCCAAAGCAAAGTCCTGAGAATCAAGTCCATACCCACTGATAATGACTCTGCCTCCCTCCGACATGCTTGGCAGAACATGAGCGGCCGTTTGGCCAGAAATAGCCACACCAGGCTCTCGGTGAAGTGCTCCTCCATCCCTAACTGTCCAAAAATGTGAGTCCCCTAACAATGACAACATCTCCCCAGAAGTGGCCATTTGGGGAGCAGCTCAGCTCCTGTTCCATCCCTTCCCAGGACCCTCCTTCTGGAGGCTTCTCACTTCTGACTCCACGGGAAGCCTCATGATGATATCAACAGTTCCCTTCGAGCACTTCCTATGTGCGGGGCTGTGTGCGAAGAACTTAGCATTTAATCCTCTTAACAATTGTTATCATCTGCTTCGGACAAATGCAGAAAAAATAGCTCAGAAAGATTAAACAACAAATCCAAGCTCAGTAGAGGTAAGTGATAGAGGCAGGATTCAAACCTTAACTGACTCCAGAGACCCCCCCACCCCCAATGGAAGCGGTGATGCCACACGTCCAGGAGAGCCTGTGGGTTTCACAGCAATGGTCCAGCTATGACTGAGCACAAAATTGACTCCCTTCCAAAAAAATCTAATCTGTTCTCTGTGACTTAGAAAAATAGTCAAGTGTTAAATGAGCCGTTAGGGGCCCGAGAGGGTAAAATTAACAAGCATGACAGCAGCGTTCGTTTTTAAATGTCAGCAATGTTCTGGGTATGGAGAAAGACCCTAATTATTATCGGACCACACACGAGGTTTTCCTTCTTCCCTGCCTGGTGGCTGTCAGCATGTTCTGCAAGAGATACAGTCCTCCTCCTGCCACGTGAACAGAGCAGTGCCTCCGCTGTCAGAGGCACACGGGCCACCTCACGGAGACAGGGGCCACCACCAAACTGAGTCCCATGTCTATTCCAGGAGCCCAGGTGTCCAAGCCAGTTCAAGCCAGAGAAAAGGCCCAGGTGTGCCTCACACCACCACCTCCTGGGATCGCCTTTGGTACCTGAATGAAAGGGCGCCCCACACGGCACTGCATTTTCTCAGCAGCTTTCCCCAGAGCTGAAGCTGGGAGGGGGACATCTCAGATCCCTCCCTTGGTAGAGAAGAGACTGGACAGAAGAAGAAACTGGAGAGAAAAACAGCCTCTTTGTGAAAGGCCTATTTGATAAGGCAGGCACAGATGAGTTAGAATCTGGGCCTGTGTCCAGGTGAAAGTCTTGCCTGGAATTCCTAATACATTCTTTCTGTTATTAAAATAATATAAGGAACGGGGTGGCTTGTGGCTTCTCTGCGTGTTGTCAATTTAGCTCATGCCGTGTGAGCATTTAAAATCTGACCTCAAGCGGTGCCAGTTTAAAACTCTTTTCATTCTGGGTATGTTTCCATTCCACACAACAAGCCCATGGCTATTCCCTAAACTATTTCTCCAAGGAAAGAGTAACTCAGTAGAACTAAGCCTCTTGCCAGAAATGATGCCATCGGCCGAGCCACCCCGTGTCTCGCCCCCGGTCCTGCCCCCTGCCCTGCCCACGGCCCTCTCTCTGGTCCACTTTTCTAGTCCACCCTCCCCTCTCTCTTCTGGAGGCACAAGCCTCCCTCTGGAGTCAGGGAAAGTGCTTCCAGGTGGTTAGATGCACGTAGCATTTTCTTCTCCCGGCCCTGCCTTCCCACGGAGCTCTGAGTCATCTACACACAAGATGACACAGCCTTTCACAAACACAAACCATGGGAGGAATCAAGATGCACCTGGATTTGCTTTCCGAGGGCTAGTGTGCAACTTCCTTTGACCTCCATATCCTCTCAAAGAAATGGGGGAAAATGCAGAAAACTCACCGTGCACTCCATGAGGCCCTGGACCTTTCAAGATGTAGCCAAAAGGGAAAATATGCATGTGGTATAATCCTTTCTCTTGATAGCTCTTACTCACCCTTCTGTGTTTGCAAAATAGCCTATAGTCCAGCCTCTGTAACTTGACCACCCAAGAGGACCATAACAAACTGGTCAACGTACAGAAGTGGTCAGCATAAGGAACTAGGCCTTAGTGCATGTGGTGCGTGTCTGGTCTTTGAAAATTAGGGCAACTGAAAGAGGTGGTCAATGCAGGGATGTGGCCAGTTATGGAGTTTCCACTCGGGCTTTTAGGCCTCTGAATCTGTGAGCATCACCCATAAAGCTCCTGCAGACCAATGACATGAGCCCGTGAGAAATCTCCCATCCAGAAGCGCAGAGAGCCGCCGCCTCCTGCTCCACTGCCGGCCTTCCCTCTGGCCCACTGAGGACATTAGATTCTATCTGAGGCTCTGAGCAGATGAAAAAGCAATTGTGGGGCATACAGCACCCACATAGGAACAGCCGTTGTCATGATCTCTGAGAGGAAGGAAATAAGATGGTGTTTTATTTTGAAGTAGCCCAGGAGATTTCAATGATTGCATTAAAATTTTAATCACAAACTCCTTAAGTTAGGGGGAAAAAAATTAAAAAGCCCACAAAGGACTCGTTGTAGAAGAGAGTTTCACCATTTGGAGTTCTTTTATAAATTTGTGTCAGATCACAATTTGCTGTCTGGGAAATGTAAATTAGTTATTAATGAGCCAAAATCCTAACATCAAAGGCTGTGCTTCCACATGGCAGAGAGAGACAAAGGGCTCTCACAGAGCCGTCAACTGCTCCGCTCACGGCCTGAACGCGCCATTCATCCTGGCGCTCTGCTGCCTTATTAAGAAGGTCACTTTTCACAAACATAACAGGGCACCTGGATCATTAGCATCACCTCCACCTGAGCTGGCGTGACTGTCGGGGTCCCAGGCAGGGCTGAGTGCCCCTTTCTGCCCGCTCACGCAGTTGACCATTTTTGAAGCACATTCAATGTCTGCAATATGCCGACCCCAGTGCCCTGGGGAATGTGAGTCTGTTTTTGAAGTACTCACACAGTCATCTTCACATCCGCAACGCTTTTTACTTCAATTGCCATCAAGAGCCCAGAAATAAAATGCACACACGGGAGAAAGAAAGATGGTTGCTTTTGAGCCTGTGCAAATGGTGGTGAGAGTTGTCTAACAGTCCATAGGCCTTTGGAAATATCCACTTTCTCATTCTTTCAAGGGATACTGGCATGCTCCTGCTGGGTGCCGCCAGCAGTGGAAATACCCTGGTCAATGAAGCCGGCGCCCTGCCCTCACCGGGTGGTGAGGACAGATGGAAGTAACTGCTCAGATAATTCCACCAGCAGTGCTGGGGGCAGGGAAGAAACCCCCAGGAGCATGAGAACCCACAGCATGGGGTCCCTGGCGTGATCAGGGGGCCAGGGAAGGCTTCCTTGAGGAGGTGACATTCAGGCGAAGAACTGAAAGAGGAAGGAACATTCAGTGGGCCAGGAAGCCTGAAGTCCAGGAGTGAGAGATCAAGGTGAGTGACACCCAGCAAGGAGGTGAGCGTTGGGAGCAGAGAGGCTAACACCTGCTTCCCGGCCAAGATCCCTCCTCCCCCCAGAGTGCACCCTTTACTCCTCCAGCAGGGTGGCCCCAGATATGCTCTCTGGCTGTCCTTAGAAGTCTGGAGCCTCCCAGGTCCCCGACGTCAGGCGACTCAGCCCACAGGTGTCCTTGTTGCAGGGCCCTCACCCACGGGGATTGTGTTTCTGTGGTGCCTGTACCCAATCCCAGATCCCGTGAGAAGGTCCCCACCGAGTCCGGGCCTACCAGACTTCCTGTCTATGCTGCCTCCTGTCCCCTGCTCTAAGTTACCCTGTGGTCAGGTTTATCCCGGCCTTGAGACAAGCCTCCCTCTTGGGAAGCCTTCCTGAAAGACCACCTGCCTCGACAGACTCCTATCACCCAAATCACCATTTCCCAGCCAAGCAGCCCCCAGTGCACCAGCCTGTCCTCCCCAACATGGGTCTGCTTCCCGTGGGCAGGTCCCAGGATGACCTCCTTGTCCTAACAGGATGGGTCAAAGTCCCTGAAGGAGCGATGGACAGAGTGAGGAAGCGGAGGGAGGGAGAGAAGAGAAGGAAGCAGCACCGGCCCAGGTTGGCAGTGCTGCTGTGCACCCAGATCCTCACCCACAACTATATCCAGCCATGTTGAAGGTCTTTCCCATGACCCCTTGTCACTTCCCTCACCTCTGGATCCTCAAACATTTTCTGGGCCTGGAACTTAGATGCCTTCCACCTCCCCTGGTCAGCCCATCTCTTGGCCCTTTGCCTGGACAGCCATCTCCCCCAAATCTGTCTGAGGTCATGCTCGCCCCACCAATACCGTCTCTGTCCGAATGTCCTGTGTCAGAGTCTCCTCACACTGAATCTTTCTTTGCTTTCTTTCTTTCTTTCTTTTTTTGAGACAGAGTCTCACTATGTCATCCTCAGTAGAGTGCAGTGGCATCACAGCTCACAGCAACCTCCAACTCTTGGGCTTAAGCGATTCTCTTGCCTCAGCCTCCCAAGTAGCTGGGACTACAGGCACCTGCCACACCTGGATATTTTGTTGCTGTTGTTGTTGTTGTTGTTTAGCAGGCCCAGGCCAGGCTCAAACCCACCAACCTTGGTGCATGTGGCCGGTGCCCTGCCCACCAAGCTATGAGCGCTGAGCCCTCACCCTGCATGTTAACTGTAGATTGGTCTCTCTGTCTGCTTTGCCAGACTCCTTGTGAGATCTGGGACTGCTTGCTTCATTTGTACCCATTTCATTGCCTTCCGAGTGATCAAGTGCTCAAATCCCCCAAAAAACCCAGTGAACACCTGCTGTGCGGGCAGGTCGGATACCCTCATAGACGTCTCCTCACCACACCCAAGGGAGACAGCAGGATCTTCGTCCCTGACCACAGCTAGAAGGTCACCATCCACGCTGCCAACTGGGAGCACAGCAGCCTCACTCGGTCAGGGCTTAGGGCTGCTCAGGCTCCTTCATTCCAGTGAGGTGGACCCAGAGTCTCTGTGGCAGCATCGGCGCTGGCCTCTCCCAGCTTCGCTCAGAGGGCCCCCTTAGGCTGATGTCCTTCCCTGGGCAATCCAGCTGTGAGGCCTTAAAGAAAATAAAGTTCTTTCTGGTTGCCTGCCTGGACGAGATGCTGACAGAGCCTCTGGGCAGCCTTGCTACCCCACTGAGCTGCTTATGGCTCCTTGGACACGCAGCCCCTGGGAGCACTCATCGTCATTCGAACGCCTTTCACAGTGTCTCTAAAGTACCTCCCTGCCATTTCCACCATCTCCTTTATCAGCTTCCCAAAGTGGGTTTCTCTAGAATAGGAAACAGAAGGAGCTACATGGTCGCGAGAATCTGGAAAACAGGGTGAAGGTCATTCTGCTCTTGGAGACTCAGAACAGAAAGCGCCAAGATGTCCTGTGGTCAAGAAGTCTGCCCTGGGACTTGTGGCCCACAGGCACAGTTGGGTCAATCTGGGACGTGTCCCTCTGTACCACATGCGTACCCAGCAATGAGAGACAAAATATAAGTCAAAAAATAAAAAAGGCACAGCCCAGCATAAGGACAAACCAAAAGCCACCTCAGTGAGCAGAAATGGAGTGGGCATAAAAAGCAATGCCCAGAGCTGACGCCAAGACCTGCCGGCCCCTATTCGGGAAGTAGACGGTGAATGCAGAGAATTCCTCTCCTTGGGACGGGGGGAGGGTGTGCTCACCACCTATCTGTTAACATCCTGCAGACAAATGTTTTGCAGAGCACACTTGGGGTCTTGCTGGCTTGGAGACCCCTCCTTTCTGCATGCCTGTCAGTGCTGCCTCAAGGCTCTCAGACATCAAGAACTGGCCAATCTCCAGCACGCCTCTTTTCCTCTTTTGGTTTCACTATGTACTGGCCTTCCCAAAGCTTCTAAGGAAAACTTTATTACATGATCCGGAATGAGGGCTATTCTCTCGTCTCTCTCTTTCTCTCTGTCCCTGCCTCTCTCTCTGCCTTCTCTCCTCCCCTGCCCTCACCAACTTCTTAGGTCCCCTCTGCCTCACCTTCCACTCACCTCCCTGCCCCTTCCCGGGCAGCCTGACTTCTTCATTTTCACTTGTCTGTGTGATTATTGCCCCAGGAGCCTCTTCCGCTGTAACTGTACCCAACAACGTGTTTTCAGATCTCCGAGACCGTCCTCTGCGATTCTCCACTGTTTAACACTGCCAAAGACCCTTCCTGAGGGTGGAGAATTCTCGGCTTCTCCAGCCCTGTCCCTTCTCATTGCTTCTACCTCTGTAAATGCCCCAATCCCTTAGCTTTTGTCTCCCCTCCTCTGAGATGTGGGTGTTTCGGGGTTCTGCCCTGGGCCCTATTCTCTTCCTCTTCTATTCTCACATCCAGCCCCAGGAACTTTCTTCCAACTTCACAGACCATTAGGCGCTACATCGTCCGTCAGCCTTCACCTCTCTCACATTTCCAAATTTTGAGCAACTAGTGTTTCAAATGCTAATCAAATAAAGGTTGGTTGAGCTCAGGCCTGTAATCGTAACACTCTGGAAGGCCGAGGCGGGTAGAACACCTAAGCTCAGGAGTTCAAGACCAGCCTGGGAAAGAGTGAGACACTGTTTCTAAAAAACAGCCTGGGCATGAGCATCCTGCAGTCTTCCCAATGAGGAATAGTCCCCTATGCCTGATTCATAAACAGTTCAGCATTCAGCACATAAAGAAAAGGATCCTCGGTTTGCCTGGGTCGGTTATGTACTTAGCCGCCACATGCTACATTTGTCTTGAGTGAATATCTTATGGAAGGTACTATTAAATACCCTAAAGTCTGGGTACACATCCAAAGGAAATTATATCAATATATCAGAGAGGTATCCTCACACCTCAGCTCATTGCAGCATTATTCGTGATGTCCAAGATAGGCAATCAACCTAAGTATCCATCAAAAAAAAAAAAAAAAATAGCCTGGGCGTTGTGGCAGGTGCTTGTAATTCCAGCTACTTGGGAGGCTGAGCCAAGAGAATCACTTGAACCCAAGAGTTTGAGGTTGCTGCGAGCTATGATGCCACAGCAATCTACTAAGGTGACAGAGTGAGACTCTGTTCCAAAAAGTAAAATAAAATAAAATAAAACGTTGGCTGGGTTTGTTTTTGTTTCCATTGTTGTTACGGTTATGTTGGCTTTGGTAGGTATGGCTGAAGCACAGAATCTGATTTCTAAACAACAACTTTCTGTTTTGCTTTCACTCATTGACTTAATTTCATGTCCAGCTTCATGATTTCTCTTAAACTGATCAAAGTTGCCTCTCGTAACCCCGAGTCCTATGGTATTATTGACTCTTCTGATAGAGTAAGTCATTTCAAACTCACTATGGCAGCCATTCTCAACCTGTGGATCACGACCCCTTTGTAACAATGAAAACACATCCTCCATATTATATATGTACATTATGATTCATAACAGCAGCAAAATTACAGTTATGAAGTAGCAATGAAAATAATGTTATGGTTGGAGGTCACCACAACATGAGGAACTGTGGATTAAAGGGTCGCAGCATTAGGAGGGCTGAGGAAGGTCGAGAACCACTGCACTATGGGAATACCAAAATGCAATCATATTACTAAGTAATATTCACTGTTTTGTTTTGCTATTTCACAAACAACTTTCAAATGTATCCTCTCTATTTTTATACGTTTTTTCAGCTAGAATATTTCCTTTTTATTTTTTTTATAATTTTACTAAATCATAATTGTGTACATTAGTGCAATCATGGGGCACAATGTGCTGACTTTATATACATTGAAACATTTCGGTCAGACTGTTAAACAGTCATTTTCTTAATCACTATATGAAGACATTGCTATTCAACATTTAATAAGTTTCACCAGTACCCTTCTAAGATGCACTGTAGGTGTGATCCTACAAATTTCCCTCCCTCCACTCATCCTTCCCCCTCACCTCCCCTCCCTTGCCCTTTTCCCTGTATTCTTGTTCTATAATTGGGTTTTAGTCTTTATATGAACGCTATAAATTAGCTTCATATTAGGGCTGAGTACATTGGATACTTTTTCTTCCATTCTTAAGATACTTTGCTAAGAAGAATAATATGTTCCAGCTCCATCCATGTAAGCACAAATGCCATGGTTTTAATGGAAGTTTAATTTTCAGTGCTTTTCTGATCTGCTTGGTTTATGTTAACCATTGGTCTCAGCTAGTGCTGCTTAAAGGAGCAGAAAGGTCTCTCTAGGCAGAGCTGTCTAGTGCTTCTAAGAGGGGGAATGGAATTTCTAGCCTATGAAGATGAAGGATTTCTACCCAGGTTCTTGTTGTGGTGAGATCCTTTTATCAGTATGTAGCAAGAAAATGGGGCTTGATAGAGAGAAAGGAATACCCAAACACCCATGTTTAAAAGAGGAAAACAGTCAGCAGAGCTGTGGCAGGCTGAAGTCTAAAAATGTCCAAGCTCCCTGATCAGCTAGCTCCCTGTCCTTTTATTGGAATTGCAAGTAGACAGACAAAGGATTTACCATATTTTCCCTCATTGGAGGTATCGAAGAATGTGCAGAGTTTACAAAAGCAGAGGTAAGTATTAGTTTCAAGGACCTATGAAGCTAAGTTTTTACAAATTCTTAAGAGCTGAGTTACCATGGTTACCATGGGGAGGACTTAGCAAGAATGTCCTTGGGCTTCAGTGAGAAGCCTTTTGTTCTTTCAGACTTTACTTTTTCCAGGTATCCTCCCTCAGTACTACCTAGCCACTCAGTGTCTTTCTGTAGTTGTAAGAACTCTCAGTTCCTGATAGGAAGGTTAGCACTCTCCCTGGCTATTTATTGTCAGTACAGAGATCAGTATCCCTTATGTGTGGTGCTGGTCTAGCAGGATTTTAGACAGGACTCTAATATGATCTAGAGGAGAAAATAACCTATCTATACCACCTTCTGTGGTTGCTTTGGAGAGGGGTGGCAGAAGATGTCATGTATCGATTACTTCTAATGAATAGTGTGATATAAGGCATCCTGCCACAATGCCTTTCGAGTAATCTAGGGAGGTCCTAATAAGTTAAATTTTGCTTGAATTCTCCTTTGTTTATCTCTTACAGTTATAATCAGTGAGGAAAGAGGAAAACTGAGCCTGTACCCTCTTCTCTGGATAGGAAGTCCTATTAGTATAATCCTTCCTATACCTATTTGTATACAGAATGGCATTTTTGATGGTGGCTATAATGTGGGAATTCCTTAGACTGAAGACAAGTGCAATATTGTGTAGATCTTTCTAAAATGTAATAGCTTTAAAAAATAAATAAATGTGGGTCCAGTTTCAATCTTCTACAGATGGCTAACCAGTTCTCCCAGAATCATTTGTTAAATAGGGATCCTTTACTCTAATGTGTGTTTTGGTTAGACTTAGGAAAGATCAAATGACATTATTTGGCTGGGTTGATCTCTAGATTCTCTATTCTATTCCTTAGATCTACATTTCTATTTTTGTGTCAGTACTATGCTATTTTGATCACTATAGATTTGTAGTATAACCTGAAGTCCAGTAACATGATGCTTCCAGATTTATTTTCATTTGTAAGAATTGTATTGACTATTCCAGTTTTTTCTGATTCCATGTAAAATGAAGGGATACTTTTTCAAGTTCTTCAACATATGACATTAGTGCTTGGATGTGGATTGCACTAAATCTGTAGATCACAATGTGTAGAATGGACATTTTAGCAATGTTGATTCTCACCAACCATGACCACAGTATGCTTTTCAAATTAATCCAATCTTCCACTATTTCTTTTCTCAGGCTTTCATAGTTCTCTTTATACAGTTTTTTTTTTTTTTACATCTTTTGTTAGATATATTCAAGCTATTTCATCATCTTTGGCAATTACTTCAACGTAATTGCAAGAAAAAAACAAGAGATCCCATCTCAGGATGGGCAAAAGATCTGAAAAGAAACTTCTCTAAAGAAGACAAGAGCACGGCCTTCAAACACATGAAGAAATGCTCATTATCCTTAATCATCAGAGAAATGCAAATCAAAACTACCTTGAGATATCATCTAACTC